>KN490133.1:4198-34632 GCA_000787155.1 Scartelaos histophorus
CTATCCAGCCTCCCCTCCACAACATCCCACCTACAAAACGCTCCCCCTCATCTGTTCTGTCCTGTCATCCTGACCTCAATGGGCTGCCCTTCTCCAGCCATGCACTCCCCTCTACATGCGGGCTCCTTTTGGTCCTATTTTGTCTCACTGCCTGTACAACCCCGAAACACTAGTATGTGTAGGGTGTCATTAAAGGGACAGTCAAGGAATTGTGCCACGATAATATAATGAAGCCCATAGAGATTTAGGGTTTTCCGCGCAGAGAGGCCAGAGGTGTGGCTGCCTCCGCTGGGCCACCTGACTCCTTCTAAAAGGTGGAGAAGGTTCTGTCCGGAGCTTTTATGTGACACTGTTGTTTCTGCATGCACCAAAGTTTATTTTAGATATCTAGATTCCTCAGAGCACATCCGATTTTGGATGAATGGAATTAGTACAGCTTTTACCTATGTCGTGAACTTGGCTATATACCTTTGTTCTGAACTTTTGCTCAGTGGGCTGAACGGTTTTAGAAAAAAGAAAAAAAAATCACAATTATTCTGTAATATTGCACTATGATTAGATTTACAATATATGTTTAAAAAAGAAGCATTCTGGTCAGATCACACAAACAACTCCTGGAGCATTAACATTTGAGAGATGATTGAAATATGAACAACCCATTAAGTTTTGAGAGATTTAAACTACAGGTACAAAAATTCGACTGGAGTATATCCCAGTTTAATCCTGGCAGACTTCTTCTCGAGGTTTAGTTCCAGATTTATGAACTGAATGTAGTGTAATACTCATGTGAATCCTGTAAGATTTCTATATAGTATGAAGATAAATAAAACATATATTTGATTGTCTGTACATGTGTGCTGCATGTAACAATTCAGCGTATCACTTAAACAGTAACAGGTGTTTTCTTTTAGTCACATACAGGGTTCTTCAGTTGAGACTAAAGCCTCTTCGTATGTTGACCTCTACCAAACTTGTGGACAAACACAAAAGCCTCCACATAATATGGGCCAGAACACTGGTAATAAATGGCAGCAGGGGTCATTTGGCTTAGTTCATTCTGGCCCATATATTTTTGGATGACTTCTTCAGTACTAGGTCAAGATCAGCAGTATTGTGAGGGTTTATAACTGTTGTTCAGAAGATTTGACAAAAAAGATGCTGATAAGGTGTCTATAGACTTGTACAATTAAAAAAGTAAAGTTTGGAATTTTTGGAAACACTTCAGCCTTAATAAACCATGAATAAAGAGTTAATTCATAAAGAACAAATATTTACCAAGAATGATTCAGGCTTATTAACTACTTAAAGGTGATTGATTTTTACATAAAATGTGAAAACAGAACTAGTTCATTTTCAACAATTCAACAGCAGTGGTCCAAAGTATTAGTCACTTAATTAAGAATTGTAATTATTCACCATGATGAGTTTAGTGCTTTACACAACTTAGACAGACGAGAGCAGAGTTTTGCCATTACTTTTGCCATAACTGTAAAGCTACAGCTAGATATAAAATTTTGATTGCAGTATATTGTGCAGCCCTCGTGCTCAGCTTAGCAATTCCAAATCAAGCAACTACCAGTATTCTGTTATAATATTTATATTTCGTTAGCATCAAGTGTACTGGTTTGGTTCTTGTTGACAATGAGTTAAGTTCTTTACACAACTTACACAGACCAGGCTTTTAATAGAAAAACTCCTATAAACGTCTATACATAATGTAATTATTACAAAGTCTTACCCTTTTTGTGCTAGAAATGGGTAGTAATTGATGGATAGTACTAATAGAACGTAGCAAACTTTGCCTTCTCTTATTGTATATCACCCAACATTGCTATAAGTTTATCTCATAGACCGTATATATGAATGGACAAAGCTAACGCGTTAGCCGCCGCGTGCCAAATAGGAAGTCTGACAGGAGGCTCTTCCGGCTCCTTCTGACTCTGGCTCCAATTGACTTACTTTAGGATTTGTCGCTCATCTCTCCTGACCTGCTGCAGTGATCCTCGTCATCTTGGTCTTAACATGTTATTAACCCGTTCTACATGATTCAGATTTTTTTTTTATGCTATCTTAGCCTAAATCCTGTTCATAACATAGAGTCTGGTCTATGTTTTATCTGCATCAACTGCTCTCTTGTAATTTTAGTATTTCTATAAACATATATTTTTGTGTTAAATGACTGCCCATTACTTTTTCTCATATTTTATAAAATGCATGTCTTTTGCCGTACCAAGCTTGTATTCTCAAAGCTCTACCACTGTTCCGTAGTATCATCTGCTCCCCACTTTACAAATGGCTGTCTGTGTAACCTCAAATCCAACATCCAACACCCCTCCGCGGCACCAGCGTGTAGCGGGTGACACTTCTTCAGATTGGCTGTGACAGGAAGCTACGACTCTTGCACTTCGAATCATACAGTGTTTATGGAAATCTCTTTCCCCCTCTTTCTCTCTCTCTTTCTCTCTCCTCCCCTCTCTCTCTCTCTTTCCCTTTGTTTCTCTCTCTCTGTCTCTCTCTCTTCCTTTCTGTTTCTCGTGTAAATGGCGCAACTTTCCGTCTTGTTCAACACCCATGCTCTGTTTTGATGTGTTGGCAATCCTCCTTTTCCTGCCAGACCGATAACTCTCCAAAGCCAGTACTGTCTCTTTTGTCATGCCGCTTGTTTTATTCTCATTCTTGGGAGGAAGAATTCTCAAGAGATACATAGTGTGGGTCTTAATTTCCCTTGGGATTCTTGCATTCCTGGTATGAGAGAAAAAAATTGAAAAGGGATACATCATGACATCGGGTCAGATAACCAGTTAAGTGAGTTCCGCAACTTGTCATAAGTCTGTGTTTGGCATTCCGTCTCTTTGGTTGGTAGCGCTTTTGTTTTTTTCGAGGTGGAGTTTTTTGTATCCAGAGAGGTGCAGGCAAGTCAGAAGGGTGTCCCATGGGAAGCTGTGCCCCGTCGGCTTGGGGTATGTACGCTTCACCGCTCCACTGGGGAGGAGAACCTTTGCTATGTTGACTGTCATGTTGCGAGAAGTATGTGGCGTCTTGGCTTCAAACGCATCAAAGGCAGCCGTACAGGAATACTGATGTCAGGGAAGGGGGATTTCTGTCCATACTTGCAACTGCTGTGGATAAATTTGACAACACGCACTTGCTGTGGCCTATTGTTTCCATAGTAACTGTACACATCACTGGATAGATGGATGACTTTATTATGGAGAGAACTGAAATTTTGACATGTTATTTGTATTTGAGAAGGTTCCTCCTGTTTACGTAAATGAAATTGTGGGGATCACATTGGTCTATATTGAATATGTTAACAGTGTACAATATGAAAGTAGGATGCAAAATATATACCTGTTCTTGAGTTTTAAAAGGCCTCATATTAGGCCATTTTCTGATCTGTGTTAAAATGTTGTTTCCTCATCAAAACGCTCCTTTAGTTGTGTTTTGTTTCACTCATAAATGTTTAAAACCCTGCATAGGTTGAGTTCTTCTCTCAAAAAGAAACCCTACTGAACTGAAAGATCTCTAAATAGCTGTTAACTGTAGACAGACTAATACAGGCCTACTCAAACATGTGTGAATAAAACAAAACACAACTCCAGGTTTGTTTTTGACCTTGAAATGCAATAATCTGATCCACCAGTTGAATGCACCATCTCATTCTAACCTCGCAGCAAGAGAGTTGATGATTCTTTATAGCGGGTTTTGAAATGTGAGGTTTTCTCCACGCAAAATGGGTGGATTTACTCCCATTCCCAATCGAACTAAGCCAAGACAAAAATAGGTCTTCAGAAGGTTCTCACGACTAGGGTGGGTCAAATGCAGAGAGCAAATTTCCCTAACCTTAACCAACAATACTACGGTAATAGGCTGTGTTCACCTATCCATGTGAAACAAAGACTGGCACAAAGTTCAATGGCTTATCTATCAACATAAATAAACAAAAGGGAAATATGTTTTTCACAATAGCTTCTGGAAATGATACAATTGGTTAAACTCAAAGATGTGAATGTTGTCAGTTGAAAGGACATACCATTGCTATACCATGTTTGAGAACCTACCCCCTAACAAACAATGATAGGGTTCAACAATTGCAGAAAATAAATGTGTATATTTCTTCCCAAAAAACCTACAAATCAACCATACAGTTATATAGTCCCCTGCCCTCCCATCTGAAATTATGACATGACATGCCCGCAACTTATTAAATAGGCCTGAAGCACAAAAACAAAGTATTTTAACAGTGTATATGGAACATTACCATAAATCAGCATGAAGACTTGAAAGCCCACTAACATTATCTTTGTACATCCAAAAAGAGCACGTTGCCAGATTACTGTCGATAACCTGTTGTTTGCGACACCAGCCGTCTGCACTGCACACCGCACGCCTGTCGTTGATTTATGGAGAGCTGTGGATATAGATTTGACTCGCAAAGCATTGCTCCTCCTGTGGCTCACTGCAGCACTCACGGAGGACCGGGCCTGGAAGAGAAGGGGGAGGAGTGGGGGAGAGAGGGGGGCACTCGGGGGGAGGTTGGACTGGATTAGACGGCTGACAGCTGGGCCACATCTCTGGAGGGGCTCTGAGGAGAGGGCCCCCTGTCTGCCTCGCCTCTGCACCAAGTGTCAATTTGAGCGTGGAGGCAGGATGGAGTGGGTGAGCGACTAAAGTAGGGGCTAGTGAGTGGGCTGACACAAGCATCAAGACGCAATGACTTAAGGGCGCGCATGGTTAACGCTAAATAAACAGCAGTGCGATTGTGGTTTATTTCAGTTGTTTATGTGTCTGCAGTCCACTGTCTTTTCTTTTTTGGCCTTTCATGGCAACAGTAACTCAGTCAACACATTTAACCACTAACATGGAAGTTCAATCACTACAGCAATGGACCTCAACAGTGACTGCCCACCACTTGGTTCTGGATGTAAATTTTCCATATTTTTTTTACATATGCTTGTAGAGAGGGAGTCTCTGTGAAGGGCTAATCAACTATCTGGTAAGTAATGATCACAAGTTCTATCATTTTATATAAAATTTGTTTCTGAAACTTTTTATAAACTACTAATATATTAAAATCTTGAATCATTTTTTGCACAATGCCTTTGAACACTTATTACTATTTTTTTTTTTTTTTGTTTGCAAAGATTTCTATAATTTTTTCACAAAGTGGTCTTGATGGTTGAGCTCCATGCATGACTGCACAATGTCTCAGCTTCCTTCCTTCCATAGTTAGCCAATACTTTACCATGATGTTATGGCCTGGAACTGTATCCTGTCTGCACAATTTCCAATAACAAGATTGGCTGGAAGATTAACTAAAGCAAATATGGGAGCTTACGAGTTTTACTTTTAGGTCTGAATAACACCAAAGGGATATATCCTCCACATTTGAGAAAGCTGAATGTGCTACAAATAAGTGACAGCAAAAAGATTGTAGGAGTGAATGAATAACGCACTGATTGTGAAGAAACTTTGTGTCCAGAAAATTTTCACCTTTGACCCCTCAGAAACATCAGATGGTTGTAGTGTCAATAATTATAAATAATCATAAAACGCAATAATCATTACACAAACATTTTACAATGAAATATCCATATTTGTGGCTTGTGAGACATGTACTCAACAGACATAGACACTGATACATAAGAAGCATTACCTATACATTTTACCAGGTGGCTATATTCTATAATTTTGCAGTCATGAGCTTATGTACATGCCACTTTCTAGTCCTTGTATTAATTATATGTGATTCTTAATCAAAGCACAGCCTATTCTTTTGCAAATCAAAGCTTAAAAAAAG
Source organism: Scartelaos histophorus (assembly GCA_000787155.1). Lineage (NCBI taxonomy): Eukaryota > Metazoa > Chordata > Actinopteri > Gobiiformes > Gobiidae > Scartelaos > Scartelaos histophorus. The sequence goes on from KN490133.1 coordinate 9,999, forward strand.
GCTGTGAAACCAGCTCTCCTTGGGTGGTATCCTGTACAATTATGTGCAATCAAGATTACAAACTACTTCAAAATCAAACACATTGCTATGTTGTTTTTTTTTTTTTTCTTTTCAGCGATGGAATATGTAATTAATCCTGACTCTGCTAAGTGGCTGTAATAATTTTAAGGGTTGACTTCCAACGTCAGGTTTCAAACGCTTTTCTTGATAGACGATTTGATAAACCCGACACCACTTACACTGATAATACTTTTTCTTTTTTTTCCTTTTTCTGCCATGCTAGAATGTTTTCCGTAATAGGTTTTGTCTAGTCCTTTGAGAATTCCCCCATCTTATATCCCCGCTGCATTGAGACTTGGCCATGCGCGGGTCGACTTTATTAGCCGCTGTTGTGCTAATGTGATTTATTTTTATAAATGAGTGCGGGAGGGAGGGTAGGAGGGGGCCGCTATGCAAATGTGGACCCTCATTAAACTGGCAACACCACGGCACATTATCCCAGAGTTGTTTGTGCGCTGGTTTTAACGAGCTGCAACGGCGTCCGCTAAACTAATGACAATGTAATGATCAGATAGAGCCATCAGCGCGCCCTGACATGTACACACACAACCCCACATACAGGAAGTGAGCGTGCCACCCATGCACCCAGGTGAAGTCCGGGTCGGCCGTCATTATAAGAGTTAGAGGAGAGGTGGAGATGGAGTGCAGGAGGCCGTAGTACCACAGTATGACTTATGGTGGGGCTTCAATGATAGGTGAAAAGTTTAGAGAGCAAGGCTATTTTGTGGAGAAGGACTTTTGATGGATCTCGTGATTAGGCCTGTCACGATAATTACAATACTGACTTATCATTCAATATATGAGAGCTAAGTCATTTTGAGGGATCAATGTTTTTATCATGTGTACAATTTCTTTGCAATAGTGGGGACATTTTTGGGACATTTTGATGAGATCTGAGGGTAGAATAAGTTAATACTTAAATATTGATTCAATCTGCTATTCAATTGTTGCAGCTCAGGCCTGTTAATGATACTGCCTTTTTAAAAATGCGTTTACTGGAATTATCTTGCTTTGTGCCAGTGACATAATGTAGTTTCAATGTCATTCATCATCGTATATCTCTGTAGCAATATATCGTGCATCAAATGATTTTATTGTGACAGACCTACTTATGATTTGACTTTTTGGTGTTTTTGGTATGCATTCAAAAGATACTGTTTTAAAGATACCATGTGATTGACCTTTTGATTTTTTTTTTAACCAGCAGATGGCAGATGTTAACCCTGTCCCGTCTTCCCCTCACCTGGCCTTTGTTCAAGTTCACCTGTGCTCTCTGGTCTTCTTCTGTCAGACCAAAGCTGACACACCACATGGTGGAGTCATGTGATGATACAATAGGGCCAGGTTGGCCAGCCTAGTTACAAATGGTTTAGATAAATGTAAATTAATAATTTAAGGACCACTACGAAACTCTTCTGTTACGAGATTCACATCCTGCTTGTCACTATAGAGATTCCACAGTATGACGTTAAAGATATACATTTTGTAGTTACTCAATTACATGTATTTAAATTCAAATTTGTAATTCCTACCAATCTTATGATTTTGGGAAATCTCAAAATACCATTATGAAAGTAGTAATGTCTAAGACTTCCTAAAAGAATACTAATTTAAAAAAAGATTCATCATGAACCGATACTACCGATTACCACCAAAAATATTGTTGCAAGTTCTCTATATTTTGCTTATGATTTGCGGTTGAAAATAAACTACTGCAAAGATAAATACAGTTTAAATATCCGCTTTGACCCTTTGTCCTCTTATCAATAATTCATCAAATCAAGTAGCGCAATTCAACAGAGTATTTTACATCATGTTTTTGCACACTAGAATCCAAAGCTGAAATGTGACCGCTGCATGATTCATTGCTTGGATAATGTGATCATGATTTCCTTGGATTAGTAAATGGCCTTGCAGTGGCACATTCGTTTTATGTTTGGTCCTTGAAACTTTTGTGTGAAGTTGATCTCACTCCCCAGAGACGTCCCACGGCCCATTTTCTGCACAGAGATGTTTATCGTGGAGATTAACCCCGTAACTACCAGCCATCTACAGCTGATCTGAGCGTCATTAGTCCACATTAATAACCCATGGAAGTGCAAATGGCCTTCTATTTTATCTCCTTAATTACATCACATCTGAAGCGCTCCATGGCACTCTTTGGAGACGAGGCGTTTGCTGTCTTCGAGGTATTTGTGTTTCCAAACTCCTACTCTCACAAAAACACACAGATTTTGAGTTTCCGTGGTTCTTGGGGACAATGCATTGACTTGCATTCCTTTCCTGGAGACTAATCATAACCTTAAAGGAACTATATGTAGCCTGGACTCTTACAGTTTTAAAAAAAGGTTTTACAATCACAACTGAAAATAAGTTGTCAGTGCCTTAACCTGCATATGGACAGCACTAGCACTGACTGGCTGTGGGTGCTGGGATCACTTGAACCAGAGAATGTCATTTTAGGTTCAAACCAACTGGATTTCAGCACTGAACCTGTCAACCCAAATGATAGACTCACGTGAAGCTCATTTTGCTTTCTGACTGGACAATCATCTTGAGAACCAAACCCCCAAATTCAAACTTAAATAGCGTAGCCATCATGTCCAGTGTTTTTATAATTAAGAATAAATAGAAATTATAATTGTTATCAGTAAAGGCTATGTGTTATATTATATGATATTATATTATATTGATTTGAACCCATTTACCTCGTACCTGGGGAAACAAAAGGTTATGTATATGGATTTATAAATCTTACTTAATCTTACTTACAGTTCCACTAGTCACTACTTGCCTAACCTAATCTATTTTAATCCATATCTAAACTGTACTGTTGATCTAATAATAAAGCATTAAGCATGGGGAGCTGATTTCTGCCCCCATAAGGCAGACAGGCCCCCATGATATCAGTGCGTCTACAGATTTTAGTCCCCACAATGCCACAAATACCCACCCGCACACACAAGTACACACCAAACGCAGTAGCCGTCCAAAGTAAAAAGGATGCCATCGGCCATTAGAGAGATGGATTGACAGCAGCGTGGAATAAATCTTTGTGGCAGAGTCAGAAATATAAATAGTGCACCTAAGATAGATTTGTCTCTGCTGTTGATGAAGTTACCTTTGGGGAAAGAGGCTCTCTACCTTTTTAGTAATGAGGACACATCCACCAGCACTTTGGTCTCCTAATGAGGAATTATAGTGTGGAAGGTGCCATACAAAAGTGCCATAGGATTACACAGTATCACTCTCTCACAGAGCAGTGATTCTCATTTGAAACAGAGAGAGATGGCTTTCAGTAAGGAGCAGCCCCACCTGGTGGCTTTGAAGTACAATATGAGATATAGGGCTACAGTAAGACATGACACTGGGTTGTAAAACATAAATTGAAAATGTAATTCATTTTTATGGATTCTGGAAATGTTGCTTAAAAGAAACAAAATGAAAACACCTAAAGAAATCTGGCATTTTTAACACACTGGCAGTCAGAAAGAAGTACATTGCAACTACAACAAACACAACTACTACTACTAAAAGCAAAACTACTACTAGCCCTACTACTACAACTACTCCTACTCCTCCTACTCCTATTCGTACTACTATTTCAGACACATAGATCTTTCAACACACTTTAATAACATGGTATATGGACAACTGCCACTATTCTCTGGTACCTTAGATGTACTAGAGAATGCATTAATGCGACTGATGGTGGCCATAGTCACACATTGGCATTCCACTTTGATCAATCTGGCCCAGGTCAACTGTGGCTATAACATTAATTTCAAACTGACACTCAAGTTACTTATCATGCATTATTCATTTACTTCTCTTACTTACTACTTTACACTAATAGTTATCTCATTCTAATCCTATACTGACTTTTAAAAGATAGATAACAGACTGGACCTACCATCCTGAAACAACCACAACTGTACAGGGGAGTTTGTATACAGATTTTATCCTGCATTATCTTGAAGCTTAAGTGCTCAGAAAAAGCCTATCCCCTCCTCCAACCATATGCTTCCTTTTGTAGTTGTAATAAAATACATGCTGGGTTCAAAAATGTTGCATAGCCATTTCAAAATGAAGGCATGTTAATGAAAATGTATTACTTGCTATGGTGAAAATAAACTTTAAAAAGTCTGAAAAGTAAATAGATCCTTTTACAAAGTTATATTAGATGTGATTTACAATGGGAAAAAACAGACCCATGAATATTATAGTTTATTAGTAAATACCAGTAAAAGAGGCAGCTCAATGATAGAGATCAGTGGAATACCTTATGTATGCTTGAACTTTCTCTATATAACACAAGTTGTGTAGGAGTTGTACGCAGATGGGCTAATACTTGGGTGGACAAAACACAATCAAGTACTGACACTTTTAATCAAAACTCACTTTCCATAAAGCGCAAAAACAACACCATTAACGAGCTGAACGCTTTTAATTAGATCAATAAACGGTGCTAAAATCAGGCAGGTAGCAGAGGGGGAACGGAGCGCACTATTACCAATTTTATCATCAAAGCCAACGCTGTGCTAATTACGCTAGCAGCACCCAGTCAGAGGGGCCCACCGGGGACTGATAACAGAGGACTGCCCAGGGTTACGGTGATTGCACACACACTGACTCCCTCCATATTTATACAAACTCCCAAATACTGCATAATATTAAAAGGGCGTGGCGGGTGGTATGATGCTTTCTTCTGTGGGTTTTTTTTGGAAGGAGTCGCAGGAGAGTGAGGAGAGCCGGGCACCGCATTAGAGTGCTATAGCTAATCAATGTGGGGCATTATAGGGCGTATAAATCATGAGCTGACACCTGCTGTATGGGTCGTTAGCAAAGGGAGCCACCAGGGACGGACAGAACAAACATGTAGAGGAGCACTCGGGTAAAATGTCCCCGGCAAAGAAGTGGACCACCACCAAAATGCTAGCGATCACACAGAAGGATCAATGAAGAGTTTGCACGGACGACTTGATAAACTTCAGAGGGCTAAGGTTTCGCTGGAAGACTATATACAGATAAGGAGGAAGGTGAAGCAGTACACATGGAAATGGGGTGTTGCTTACAAATAAAATGGTTCAAGTAGAAAGAGTAGAGTCAATAAAATAGCATATGCTAATACAGATGCTATTTCTACAACTACAACCAACACTACTACTACTTTCCACTGGTATTGTATCCAAATAAGATACAGTAGGCTACTAGCTGCTGCTAATAAATATGCTACTACACATACTGCATACTACACACATACTTATTTGTACAGCTCAAGTTGCCATTTCTCATGATCAGCACAACTACAATTACTTGAACAAACCTGGGATAAATATTAAATTCTTAGTACTGTCAGCACATGCTACTACTACTACTACTACTACTACTACTACTACTACTACTACTACTACTACTACTACTACTACTACTGCCACTACTACTACTGCCACTACTACAACTACTACAACAACAACTATAACTATGACCACTACAACTACTACTTATGCAAATACAGTTATTCAAGCTACTACTCCTTCAAGTCACCTAATCACATTGAATTCAAATGTCCAAATATACAGAAAAAGTAAGAGAGTAAGACACTTAATTAAAATTCAATATAAATATTCTAGTATCACTACTACAAAACTTACTACTGATCTTATTGCATTGCACATTCACTCCCTCACTTGTGCCGCTTTCGAACAACGTAATCTAGGCTTACACCATTATTCGTAATTTACTATAATACTAAACAAGCCACACAGCCCAGACCTCCGGAGGTGCAACTCAAATATTAGTTGGCTTTTTTTTTCTCCCTGTGAACATTTTTAATTGAGGATGTTATGTTATTCTGCCCGAAAAGACACATCGGAAAGTGCACACGCAGCCATTTGTAACCTGCGCATGGATACTGTGGGGGGACCATCTGAGGCCCCTTTGATGTCTCCCGAATACCAGGCATAATGCATGTGTAATTAATAAGCCATTTGCATATGATGAACTAGGCCACTTAGCCGGCGTTCCAGGGATACAAATACCTGAGGAAAACAATAACAACAGAGAACATTAAAAAAGGGAGTCGACGCAACAAAAAAGACAAATCTATGGCCCCGCTCCGGATTAGAAATACATTAGCAGCTCATTATGTCCTAATTGCCAATATCTGAGCAGGTGCTTGTGCTTAAGCAGTGGTAATGCCCTCGCCGAACGGGCTCATCAGGAGTATCCTCAGGTGGCCCCGGGACGCCCTGTGTGGGAATAGTACGAGGACAAGGCCAGACCCACTTATGGACAAGAAGAAGGAAGGATGATAAAGGAGAAAAACAAGACAATAACACTGCTACTACTATTTTAACACTTGTGAAAAGTTAGCAGTACAAGTGCATGCACAAGTTTAGCCTCTGTTGTTGTAATAAATAAATAAAAACACTGTATACTGTGAACACTCTTAATGTGTTGCTCATTTGCTCATAATAACTGACACTCACAATAAGAAAGTAGAAGAAGTTTGCATGTCTCCACTAAAATAGGTGAATTTTCTCATGGACATAAAGCAGCTGGACCAAAATCAAAACAAAAAGCAAAAAAAAAGTACGAAGCCAGGCATCAACAATGTCATAGAACTGGAGTTACTTTTAGTAACTTTTTATTTCAATTTGCAGTGTATTTATATATTTGTTTGTATTATACTTTACTTCATTTTTTTCTTCATAAATAAAACACAATTCTACATTTTTTTATTTGTAAGTACTGTATAGATTCTTATTTTTAAGTATTTATTTATACTGGTGAAATATTTTGGCAGGTCTGTAATGCTTTTAACTGTATTTCAAGTGAGTACAGGTAGGTCATAACTTCCATCATTTACAACAAATAGGAGATGTTTTCCTTACCTCAAAATATGTTTGGGTGCATTGGGGTTCTTTCGGCTGACGGGTCAGACAGGTCCTTCCAGGTAACCAGTCCTTGTTGAGCTAAAAGGCAAATATTAAAGATATTAAAATAGGAGACTAAAGAGGAGCACTAAATATTTATTGACATGTAACCAAATGAAAGGAGGGCTGGGCCTGGACTATTCGGAAAACATATAGCCAATCATTGCATAAAACCAATCCCATTCAATATTGGGATGACATAAAATCTTGGAACTTGGAAACGGTAAACCGAAAAAAAAATTATCTTCATAATTACCAGAAATGTGGCAGTTAACCAAACTTTCACAATAATAAGTCTTAGCCAAATTAACAGTAAAAGCTCAGAGTTGAAAAAGATAAGAATTCATTCCTTCCTAGATAAATATTTTCAAAGCGATCTCAGACCTGAGGCTTGAGGTGGAATTCTCTGGCCTAATCAAACTGCAAATGTAACCGTGCGCTTGATTAAATATTGAGCGTAGGACTAGTTCCACATCTCTTTTTTCACTGGCCTGCTGGCATTTGGCACTGAAGGAGCGTCCAACTCGCTAAAAGTGCTGAGCCAGCTGATCAAAGAGCGAAATGTCATGGAGGGAAAAGTAATGTACCGCTAGTATACATCATTAGAAGGACTTCCTCACATCTGACATTAGAGATTGAACAGGGACGCCAAGGGAACTAGTGCCAATGTAATTCAGAACTATTTAGCAACACAAGTTTCACTGTACAAACTTTTTGGTGTTAACTGCAGAGATTAGAGGATTTTTAAAACTTGTACATTTACTCTTTGATACCCAATTGAGAAATTGGATTTCTGTGCTGTGCCAACCCCACACTGCCAGCCCATTATAGGGAGGTATAATACTCCTTTTAACTGAAAGCATGGCCACACTATCACAAAGTTCTGTTTCCAACCAGGAAGTAAAATTTGATACCTAAAAATGGCCAAATGTGCACAAATACAAAGAATTTTGTTTTATTTTATTTTTGGGGGGAGGGGGTGAGTGGGTGATGCAACAATACTGAATTTTTCAATACAACCCTCACAATACGACACATTATATGTTATATGAGCCATACTAACGCCTCAATAAAGTCCTAACTGCTACATTTAAACAGAGAAAAGACAGTATAATAGATTAAAAAGGTCATGTTTGTTGATATTTATCACAGAAGTAATAGAGGAAACATTTGTTAAGGCTTAAATATACACACACTCATCATGTTTTCACATTTGATGACTTAATTTAGCCATGCATCATTTGATACCAGATGGTTTTATTTAATTGTTAAGCTGTTTTATAGGTCTAAAAATAGTTGTATATCTGTATGCTTTTTAGTGGCTATCTTGTGCTTCTTTTGTAATTCACCAACTGCTCTGTGATGCAATGCTGGGTCACTTTTGCCTCAAATGACTCAACTGTCATGGTTAGTGAACAATTTATTTGATGACAGTCTAGCAATATTCATCAAGTTTCATCAGGTATAATGATGAAGCCTGTACCATATTACTAAACTACTTTTAAACAACATTTAGGGTGGATGTTTGTGTTTAGTAAAATACTGATCAAAGTGACAACAATAAAACACAACAGCTGATTATTCCATGCCTCTTGTATATTACAATGATAATACAGGGGGGGGAAATAACATATACAAAGGTGCTTAAATAAAATGATTGAAGTATGAATTTTCAGAACAGTTAAAGGTGCATTGTGCAAATTTTCTGGTAAGGGATCAGTCACTTGCTTGTCTTCATGGAGATGGAGATGTTATAGGCTCCTTTACAAAAGTAAAAACTATCAACTTTACAGATACCTGTAAGCTGTACTTTTACTACTGTTCCTCCACCTCCACCATAATTGCAACAATTATGTTATGCAATTAAGTAAGAACCTATCATCACACCCTAGATGAAACTATAGCTTAACATGTTCCTTTATTAAATCATTACAGATGTGATTTTATAATAAGATACTCAAGAAGTTACATCTAGATCTAGATTCATTACTGAGTATTTTCCCCACACAATGTCAGCTATGCCCTTCCAGAGACCCAATAATTAGGTTTTCTACCACCACTACCCCCAGTTCTGCACTTTGAACAGAGGTGACCTTCCCCTATCACTGGTCAGGCAGGTCATAGATTTCATGTATGGACAAAATACAATATTAACATATGTTGTACACGGCCCAAGTGCCATCATTCTACAAATCCTTGTAACTACCTTCACATAATAGTCTAAAATACCATTTCCCCCTTGCTTCCATCCGGATCCCCCATGCGCTACATCAAATATCACTTCAACTTTTACCCTCCCGTCTTTTTTTGTACCACTCCTAACCATTCTATTGTTCGACCTTGAGTGAGATGCTGTCAGGCGCTTTTTAGAACATAAGCGTTGCAGTTTTTTCCCACAATCCACTGGGAGCACCGAGGTGAGAGCTATGTGGCACCGGTAGCACTCCGGAGTGGCTGGCAACGGATCAAAAGCAAAAAAAAAGGTTCCAGAGCTCATTCCAATTATAACGGCACACACTATCAAGTACAAATACAAACAGTGTGTAAGTGATAGTGCTGGTGGCCAGAGAGCAAGGCTAGCATGCTAATCAGGATACCTCTTGCCATCGGCTATTTAGGGAATAGCCTCAAATCCGCACCAATTCCCCGTGCTTTAGCCAGGGAAAAGAAACAGGGAAAAAAGGAGGGAGAGAATTCCCCCAGTGCACAATCCAAGGACAAAATATTTGAAAATGGATCTTTATCTTTGCTCTTGGCCAATATCCATATTAATTACAAAAATGAGAAAAAAATACACATTAGCTAGAGCATAGCAAACACTACTACTACAAGTACTATTAGTATTATAAAGAATTGACATACATCAGGATCAGTAGCATGAATAGGTATTCAACTACTTCTAATTAATAACTACTAGGCCTATATTACACAAATATTACAAAACTAGTGCAACAACAGCAGTAGTCGTATTACAACTAGTCTATATGTGCTACTATAAGTGGCTATAACTGTAACTAACCAGTTTCCCACATAAAATTGGTTAATTAAGGCGGTGACAGAGATTCTGTAGCGGCAAAACCTGAAAGTGAGGACCGGGGCACTACGGTCCTCACTGATGTTTTTTTTCAGAGGGATGTAGTCAAGGCTTAACTATAAAGCGCTGTGGGAAACACTATAACTAACTAACTATAACAATAATAATAATAATAATACCTCCTGTGGGCTCACCACCTGCAGAGGGGTTCATAGGGTCTGGGTCTGGTGCATAGTGTAATGGGCAGCGTGCTGCCCCCGCGACCCAGCCGGATTAAGCGGGAGAAGATGGATGGATGGATGGATGGATAATAATAATAATAGTATTAGTCTTGCATGTACTAGTAGTGCTTTTCCAGATGCTCAAAGCTCCTTTACAATTTTATGCAATATTAATTAATTCCATATTCGATGGGGGAAAAACTATTATTCTAGCCACACCTTGCTAACCTTGCAAGATCAGACTTTGGCTATGAATATACTTCAATAACTACTTTGAATATCACCAAGTACAATCCTTAGATGCAATTACTATTATGACACATACTACTGTATTCAGGAAGAAAAATCATAGTTGAAACATGTGGCTACATAATACAGTGCAAATATTTAATACCATGGCAGCCATCTTATATATTAGTTTTGGCATTTACAGTTTGATGACAGCTGGTGAGTCTTTAAAAGTTTTGATGAATTCCAAAATCAGAAGTTTATTTCAGTTGAATGTGCATAAGTAGGTAATTCAAATTTCAAGCGATACTTTTTTTTCACTATTTTTCTGTCCTATTTGCTAGTTTAGCATTGTTTTTTACAACAGATGACTTTATATTTTTTAAATAATAATGCATAGGCTATACATTTAGTGCTTTTCCAAAATTGTGACTGCCTAAGATGTGGCCTCCTTGTGTGGTCACACATCTATAGGCAAGGAGGCCATACATAGGTAAGGAGAATGAAGTATCTTGCTATCTTGCCAAAGGACAGCAGAACAGTGACAAGTTGAGGTTGTGATCGAACCTTCAACCTTCCACTCAACCACCTGAGCAAACCCCAACCCTTACCCTAACCCACCTTTAAAAAATAACAAAATAAGTTATTATGTGTCATACTGCCAACTCACACAACGGTTGTTGGGCCAGTCACTGGTGTACCCTTTGAGGAAGGTTTAGCTAGCTCCTCAGTCATTTTCACACCACCTCACACTGTTTATCGCAATTAGTCTGATTATTCATAACATCTTCCACCAGCATCCCGCCGTCGTCATGGGCAACACATCCAGCCAAAGTGATTTATATCTGGTCAATCGTCATGGGGAGAGGAGTGTGAGCGAGGGATGGCCGGTTGGGTTGGGTAGTGGCGGGCTTTTTCTGTGGCGCACACGGGCAAGCCAACCCCTCGGAGCTTGGCAGGTCTCCAGAGAAGGGGGCGGGGCTACAGCGGGAGCCCGGGCGAGAGGCACACATTGCGGCACCGCGGGACCCCACCACCCCACCCCTGAAGGCACAACTCTCAAGGACATGGAGAACTGGGGCAGAGAACTTCCAAAAGCTCCCCACTGTTAGGGCACGAGGAGAGGGGAAAAACAGAGGAGTTTGAATCTGCATCCATGTGTCTGTCGCAAACATGGTGACTGCAGCTTGCAGTAGAGAAAAGAATTGATAAAATATAAAAGATATGGCTGCTGTTAAAAGGGACATGTTATGCAACAACTTTTTTGAGATTTTAACCCATTCCCTCATCATTAGCTTGCCTATAGTTGGATTTCAGTGAATTCATGTATGTTTTCACCTACTCCCAATCCCCACCCACTTTTCTGTACTTAATTGCAATTATTCCAATTGTTGCAATTATTCCAATACCAAATTCAGACTACAGATCATACAAGAACAAGTTCAAGCCTTTACTATATGTACTTTCAGCAACAGTGCCGCTTGTTATGGTAAAATGTCAATATAGCAGCGGGGCCTATCAGTTTTGAACAGGAAGTCAATTGACCTGTTTCTATTATTAATATTAGTATGGCATTTATGGGAGAATGATTTATCACATTGGGTTTTACATTAGAAGGTGATATATTTTACTTGTTCTAAGGCTATAGGTTTTGCAAAATGATATGCTACTATGAATACTGTTTAAACTGTATTTAAATTACAGTGTGTTTATTATATGTATATGATTTAACTCTTCTCTGATAAATTCATCAATTAATCACACAAATATAGCTCCCCATTTCTCTTGTCAAATTGTTGGTTATGCTGTTCAGGTTTATATATTGTAAACCCACAAATGTAATAAAAAAATAGGACAGTAAAAATCAGGGGTTATTATGTACTGTTAAATCAATAATGTTCAATCAGCGATCTGTTTATTACTGTATTTATATCATCTAAAACAAATGAATGAAGCCGGTTCATGAAAGAAAAGTGGTTTTACATCTGGATTATAGTGGCCATCTCTGGTATTTGGCCTGCTCTTTAAGACTGAACAAAGTGTCTCTTATTAATATAAAGGGTAACTTCCCCCCTAAATACTAAATATTACGTAAATGTTGAAATATGGAAATACTAAACCCACAAAGAATTCTTCACCATTGGTGTTAAAATGCAGTGTCAGACACTAAAATGAAGTTAATTTGGTGATAGCATCGGCAACTGACAAATTGTAAACAGAATACATAGAAAAACATGTACCAGATGTATTAGTAATATTTATATATGTTGGATATACATAGAGCAGACATTTTTAACACAGATGAATGTAGATTATCTTAAATGGATGACAGACAGATAACAGATGGATAATGATGCATTTTAGTGTTTAATGCCAAATTGATATTAATATATTATAGTGTTATGGTGTGATGTGTTTTGTTTTGCTACTTTCTAATATACAAATCTTTCCATAATTAGAATATACAATCCTTGATCACAATGGAAATGATTAGTCTGTTCTAGAGAGGATGACACGCATATCTAGGTAGAGGGCTTCAACCTGGAGGCTCTGCTCTGTCCCACACCAAAAGGAAATGGCCATGAGCCACAGGAGACCCAACTGGTGTCTCCCAACATCCAGGAGCCTCCAAACCCAGAGAAGAGAGGTTAGGTCCAGGTACTTCCTCTGGAGGAGAGTGCTCTGGTCAGGGTGCTCCATGAAAAGTTGGAGCAAGCAAGGGCCAAACTTGCTTATCAGGCAGGCCCAAAAGTAAGTAATTCTTTGGACCACAAGGGCATAATCTTTTTTCTTTAAAAAACAACAGATCCTGCAATGATAAATGTATATTAGAGTATTGCCTTGGTTTCACTGAGCATTTTTTGGAGCACTTGTATATCGAGCGCTTTCAGAATTCTGCCCCTAGGCAGCTGTGGCTACCATAGCAGCTTACCACCACCGAGAATGGAGTGTGAAGCTGTAAAGCCTCTTTAAGTATCCAGAAAAGCCTATATTAAACTGATCCTCGAGTGGTAAAACACTAACATGGCCACAGCTGCCCTAGAACAGACGGGGAGAAATATGGTTCAAAGATTATTTGTACGTGAATGCCTCAACCAAAAACACATCTTCCACTCTCCAGTGCTAAATGAGGTGCCAGTTTCTATTAATTGAGGGGTAAATGCTTCAATAAAACATTCATTTGATCCTACACTGATCTCTTGTGGTTCATTGTTCAATCAAAGGACGTATTTGGATATCACAACAACTTGGTCCTATTCCTGACGCCATCTGACTCTATCTAGTCTTTACAAAGGAAATAGCATCGATGAATCTTTTCTCATATGCAGAAAAGTTATGTGCATTCATAACCAAATGTTTGCATATGCTAAATCTGATCAAATATTAGTACTGAGTTATACGAAACCCCAGGAACTTAGCTGCAGGAATCACTGGCTTATATAGTGTTACAGCGTTCATGCAGGGACATAATTCTAGCTTTAGCAGCCAAATAAATTACAATAACTTAAACAGAATATTCTTGGGCAGAACAAAGTATACAGTACCCCCAAGACACAACTAACTTCTGCATTTTTCTGACAGTGTTGCATTCGTTTTATTTGGAACCACTGGGCCATCCTTGTGAGCATGATAGCACAAAATGTCCTTATAGACTAATTCACCTCTTGCTCAAAAACTGTAATGTTTCACTTTGTTTGAGCAAAAGTTTTCACATTAAACTTACTGTATGTAGGCTGTGCTGTACTCTTACGATTTTTGTAATTACAACTAAGCCTTGGTTGCCAGTGTCTTAACCCACAAATAGAGATGAAGTTTTTCTCATTCTCAGTATATGAACAGGCTATTCCTCATGTGAAAGCCCAGAACCTCGAAAATTCACTCACTGAGCTGGAGAGGCTGTACTAGCACCCATGCGTCTGCGGGTGCTGGAGTTTAGGTAGTGACCATTCAGACCAGAAAGAGCCCTTAAACCTAAACCAAGGAACTTTGAAACTAATGTGAGACTCATTCTTGGTTTCTGGTTGGATAATTGTCTTGAGGACCATTCATTATGTACAGTGATACTATTCATGATTAAAATTGTTACCATCAAGAGTTATATTTGATTTGAACACCTCTGAACACCTCCTATTTCAGGACAAAGTTATGCTGACGTTTAAGGAATTTAAAATCAAAATCTTGCATACAGTTCCTTTAAATAAAGTTTCAGTGAATAAACTCTACATCTACTGATCAAATTTCTATGGGCACCCATATAAAACAAGGACATTTAACTTTCCTGCTTAAGCATTATTTGGTGAAACACAGCATGCAGAGTGGGGACTTATTTTACAGCCCCTGTCACTGTTGCCATGGCTGCAGAGCATGACTGAGGCTTTGAACTTCTGTCCAAAAGCCACACTCACCTGATTTGGCACCACCCATTATAAAACATTCAAAACAAAAACTGGCACTGAAGACACAGTGGTAGGTAGTACTGAGTGATTTTGAGATAAATGCATTTTCCATATGTTCTGATGCCAGTGCTGGTATGCCAAATAAAATTAATGATGTTATTACTTATTATGTTTTTGTGAATAGATGTCTTGAGAGGGTATAGAGAGAGGCATGCAAATGTAATTGTTCTACAAGTAATATCCTAGTTATTTGGTCAAAGTATTCCAGACAGAAGTATTACAGTACAGTACAGCTGTAAACACGTCAGCGAGTTGTAGTAGGACTTTAGTGGTAGATAACCTATGAATTGTAGTCAATCATCTATACGTGCTTTTACTGGAGTATTAGTAGTGGTAGGGCAGGCCTATTCCACTTGACTTGTGGTCTGGGGTCTAGATCAGGACCTCTAAACAAGCAGATTTATGCCTCATTTCAAATATTCAAATAATTTTCTCTTGTTTTCTGGTTTAGTCGTTGTTTAGACCTGTTTTTTATTCTGGGTTAGTACTAATTCTGTATTGGTTTGGTCCTAGTTTAGTATTTGATTTATTCTGCTTTAAACCTGGTTAAGTTCTTGTTTAAATCTGGGTAAGTCCTGGTTCAGACCCACTTGGTTCTAATCTTATTATTGGAAGACAAACAGTAGACGGAGCCTAGCCATTTCAAGATATGCCCAGACATAGTAGCTTGGTAATTTTACTTCAAAACAGTCTCCACTTTTACAAACTTGTAGCAACAAGAAATAATGCATAAAATCAGAATCTATTGCTCAGTGCTTTTTGGAAAATTCAAAGTAAATCCGCCCTCTGCCTCTCCGTCCCCTGCGCGTTTGGATGCCAGGTTCACTGCGGGTCATCCCCCTCTCCTCCTCTCCACTTCATGGGGAAGGAACCACACTGCTCGGAGATGGAGTACCCCCGACCAAACCTTAGCCCATCGACCCATTGTCCCATCCTGGGCCTCTAATGGAAGTCCCGGGCATCCAGACGTCTCCCCCGCTCCGACACGGGCGTCAAGTAGCGCTCCACTCATCATTGAAAAACAGCATGCCTCGCACCCCCTCCCCTCTCTCCGCACACCCCTCCCGTTGCCTCGCCTGGATTCGGGCTTTTTGGAAACATTGCGCACGGGCAGATGTGTCCAGATGAGCACGTTCTAATTTGTGCCGGCCCAGGTTAATGCGCTGTCAGTGTGCACCCCCGGAGGATCAATAGCTTTATTTCCCTAAAACGCCGCCATAGTGAGACTCAAACGGCACGGGGCGCTTTTAATACCACTGCAGTTCCAAAAGCGCCGTAACTTGGGCCCGTATCGATCCGTGCCATGCGTGGAACTACGTGCCGTCTTCTGGGGAAGGATCTATTTGTGTCACCCTGGGCCGCGGATGGGGACGAGGGGGGCTTCACTAGAGGAGGAGAGTGCTAAGCCAATGGAGGATGCCAAAAACATCAAAACAGCCATGTTTACAGATTACCCAAAGGGAAAGCAAATTACAGCAATTATGCAGGCTGAGGGAATACTGATATCAGCGCCTTACCTGCGTGTCAGACCCAGCCAATAGACTTTTTAACGAGGCAGGCGACATATAAAACAGCACACTTTGTTTGATTGGATGGCCTCAACTAACTACAGGATTGTAACAAAGCCCAGGGCTGTCAGATGCTTGCAGAACAATGTGCAGGCCTAGCAAATTCCAGATAAAGTTACATCTATGTTTGTTTCCCTCACATGGAATTGTGACCTCTGCACTTGAGCCAACCGTTAATGGTGACCTCAGGAAAAGATGTCTTAGCAGCAGGTGTTAAGGGTTGATGTGGGAAGTGGAAAACTGGAAAAAAGTCAGGTACTGGGAGAAATTGCACAATCAAAAGTGTCTTCAAGAATCAAACCATCATGTATATCTTCTGCCACTTAGTCAACAGAATAGTAATAAAATAAACAGACTTATTGAGCGTATAGTACCGCTGCTAGTTTTGAGAAGAAAAATGAAACTACTACTAGCATTAAAATACTACTAGTACTATAGGCTAACTATTGAATTAAATTCAACAAAACAGTATCAAGAGTACTGACATTGCACTACTGCCATGCCTAAATATATTTCTACTGCAATTACTGCTCTTACTTCCCCCGTATTATCTATTATCTATTTTTTACAACTATTTCTGTTTCCACCAAACCAAAAGGCTATTTTAATTTTAAGTTTAAAAAAAATAAAAATTGTAAATACCTTTTTAACATAGGCCTACTAGAAGTATATTTTCAGTTAAACTTTCTCTAACAAGCACGTATTGTATGGCATTGTATTCAGTCCAACAATAGCAATTAATCATCAGTAATCAGACTAATTTACCTTACAAGAAACCCTTTTACCCTTTCCATGTTCATCTCATACATCAAGAGCCCACACCACACAACCTACAACCAGAGACTTACCCAAATTGCAGCCTTTTGTTTGCAGCCTGTCCTGACATATTCATGACCGGGGCCATAATAGTCAGATTCCTGCTCGGGCCCCCAGGGAGAACCGGCAAAATGGTGTCAGCTCCAATTACTGCGCCACACATAGAGGTAAATCAAAACTGGTGCCGTGAACCCTGTGCAAGCTGCACCAGACAGCACCCCTGTCAACACAAGGAGAAGAATGGAAAATGCATAAGAATAGACAGCAGTATGGGATAGGATGATGGCTTTCTAAATTGGTAATAAAATTTCACATGATACTACTGCTACTGGTATTGCTTGCAGCATTGGTGATGTATGGTGGTGTATGGATATAGAAGCATTTTACAATTGGAAATAGCACGGCTAGTAATACTACCATTAATAACAATGTACTGGTACTGTTCTCAACTTAACCACTATTGATACTTCATCAGGAGCAGCAGAATAACTGCCCAGAATCAATTATCAATCTACATTGTACATGTTTTAGGTTCTAACTCTATTGGACATCATGGCAACATCAGACCTACTCTTTTTACAGGGGTGTCCTGGGCTCTATACTGTACACTTTTTTACATTAGTAGTTAAGCTGAAGTTCAGGTTGAGGCACTTTATTGTCCCTGTACAGTTGACGGGAGAAACCAGTGCCAGGATACAACCCTGAAAGGCCCGAATAACTTGCAAGTCAAACCTGAAACCTTCTGGCTGAAAGCATGAGTGCTAGCCATGCAGGCACCATGCTGCTCATCGTATACTTGTGCTTTAACAGACTTCCAATTCCACTTTAATGACCATTTGTGTTTGTAGTTGTTGTATCATCACAAATAGTTACTTTGATTAAGTCTTATTCCTGAACTAAAACTGCAATACTGTTCTCACCACTAGTGTTTCTAATATCGCACCCTGTACTACCTAATTAATACTATGTTACTCATGGAGCACAACTCCACACTATTATTACTATGATTATGATGTGGCTTTAATTAATATTTAACCTACTATACCAGCACTAGCCTATTAGTACCACTAGCATCTCACTGGTATTCAAGTGCAAGCCTTTTTACCCATTGTAGCCTACATTGTGATTTGGAAAAAGAAAATGATCTTATCTAGAGGAGACAAAAGGGTCGTCAAGTTTCCCTCACATCGATTGGCTGTGTTTTTTGCAATGCGGTGAAACCTTTGTGTTGACGGTGAGTCTTGGGGAGGCCTGGTGCTTTGCTTGTTGGGGGCTATCTCAGCAGTGCATAGCCCCGTTTCACCCTGGAGTGCTGCAGAGCTCCTGCCCAATAAAACAGGCTGCCTCCCCTGGGCCCCTCCCTCAAGCCTCCAGTCAGCGCTTGTTTTTGCACCATTTATTTAGTGTGACACATCTCCAATTAAACTGTGGAGGCTGCTGCATTCCCCCCATAACTACCTCTTATACCTCCCCATAGACTTTCTGTCACACCGCGGCTGTGGATGAGAGAGTGAAAGGCAGAGTTAGTGCCCATTGAGAGGGGGAGAGAGAGGGATCGCATAGTGCCTGCCAGCTATGATCACAATGTCATTTTCCCTTCAGTGGAGAGGAGCCTCCTCGGAAAGGTGCCCTGAATTATAATTATCAAAATATTGAACAAGATAATCATCCCCTTAAATGGTGCTGCCACTGCACTGTTTGAGCACACGCCATAAAGCAATACAAATGGTGGATCAGTGTATGACATGTTAAGTTAATTAAAAGTGATGGACAAATGCACGTTGTTATTGGGAGGTAATTCTAGCTTAGTTTAAAGTTGGGGATGGCTTTGCCGAGGCCAGACAACTACAAAAACATTAAGGATGATATTGTATTGCACTTAGCATAGCCTGCAAGCATTAGCCTCGGTGTTTCCCATTAACAGCCTGGATCAGGTACAATGGCGCCACAAAAAACACTCTTTGTTACCTATTGTATTAACATAAACATTAAAAAGCACTACAGTGTGTAAAGAGGGCTGCTTCAAGATCAAATATAGGTAAAGAATGACATAAATTATGTAGCTTAAAATTAAAAATTAAGTTGTTTGCGACAGTACTATAGTCACACCGGAATCAACGTGATTTTACTAAAACTCCGGTTCTGTGGTGCAGTGTCTTCAAAGCGAGGTCAGACTTTTTTCATCATACCATCATTTGTGGGAGCAGTCACCTCGGCTCTGCCCAAAGGCCCACGCAGACAGTCGCAGAAGGAGTGACTTTGTGCGACCCCAGTGGGTGTGTGGGAGCGCAGCTGGTGGGGGAGCACCCAAACGCGGCTGAGCCAAGAGCGGGGCCAGGGCGCCCCCGAGCAGCTGGGAGGGGCGGAGCGGCCAGCTGTGGAGCAGCAGGACAGTACACTGAGGTGAGGAGATCCAAGATGCCACTAAAGAAGAGGAGATCCAAACTCTTTTAGACCTCACTAAAACATGGAGTACAGCAGAAATAAATGCGCAGTAAAAGTACACGCAGTAGGCTTATACCTGAGCCACATCTGCTCCTCTCACAGGCACTCATCACCTGCTCAGGACGATGGAACAGTCTGTGGCCCCAGAACGCCAGCTCTGCTCCGGACACACATCTGCTGTGCCATCTGTGGCCTCCCCTGTGACAGGTAGAGCCCGTGCCTCTGGAGGGGCAGGGGAGCAGCACGTGGAGGTAATTTTGGGTGTAAATGTGCTCTGGACCTCTCCTCATGCATCTGGACAGAGCACAGGCTACAGCAGGGCACTGTCATTAGAAAGAGAGTGAGGGCACGCAGATGAAGACACAACTATCAGACCAAGCTGCCATGTTAATACAATCTTATGTATTATAATAATACAAGGAAAGGTCTATTAAAGATTCTTCCAATTTATTATCATGTACAGTTATACAATGCCAGAACACCAAATGTGACCACTTCAATGGGGTGCAGATGCAAAATATTACAACAGCCATATAAACAGTGTGAGTTCCTCCCCTTCAGCTGTTGTGCATATGGGATCAATAATGAATGCTCCATAAAACAGATATCAAGCCAGTGATATAAAACTGCACAACCGCTGGTACTGTCAAATTAACAAACCCATTGGAGAACATTATTATCACATTTTATGTTACATATTGGACAGTAACAATCTTCATATTAACATACAACACTATTTGAGTGAAGTAAGATGCATTTTAATTGAAATAGGTTATCAGCATCTGGACTAACATAATAAGAAACATCTAGAAGGGTGATCATCCCCATTCACCACTTTGCAGTCAATGGACAAGAGTGAGGTGCTTGTTCAAATAAAGAGCCTTCTGTAGTGGCAAAATATATCTTGTTGGGTGATGCTATCATAATTTATCTCATGTAAAAAAAAAAATGTCACCATAGTTCAAATTTGACTTTTCCCACTAACACAGAAACATAGGATTTAGCCACACTGCATGCTTTATCCATAGCAAGTATTCAAACTTGATTTTTTTTGTTGGGTCATTCCCTGTATCAAAGTTTTTTTTTTCTTTTCCATTTTTACACAAACTCTTAAGAGTGTCCATGTCGCCATTGATTAGATCCAAGTCCACAGTTGTACAAGGGAACAAAAAACAAAAATAAAACAAAATGTGCTGGATGGGTAGTCATAAAAAACATTGACACATACACCTTTATGAAATCAACAACACATCTTTAGGACTAGTTCTGTCTTATACAAAGTTAGCTTGATCTAAAAAGCATAAAATATATTTGTACATAATCACATACAACAAGATGTGTGTGTACCATGGCGACGCAGGAAGTTCCTTATATGATTTGGAGAGGTCTCCCTACTGCTGGCATTATTGCTTCATATTGACGAGGACTGACAATGAATGCACCGCGATAGATGAGTCATTTTCAACATCTTACACGATATCCAGAATTTTAGTTAAGCCCATTTCACAATCTATGCAATGCTCAAGAATAAGGCAGTTCCATTTGTAAGGCATTGCTGCTTTCTTTGAGACAGATGGGACTTGACAATACATGATCAGGTAAATTTTTATAGGCATGAGTCCCATATGGAGGGGGCAATGTGTAACGGTTGAAATCAGTCTTGTCAGTAAACCAGGGTTAAAAAGGTTGCTGTAACAATCTTTCATTGCTGGTAGTTTCCATACTGGCCCTGCGAAGAGAAATGCAAAAAGTTCTCAGTCAAAAGAGGAAAGCGGCTTTTAAAACATAATGCTTAACAACTGCGATTTTAGGTGATGACCAGCAGGTGGCAGCATGACATCACAACTGAGCCGAACATGTTCCAATAACCCTTATAGCATTCCTCACTTGATAGGTATTTTCATGTCAAATTCAATGTTTTTTGTTTTGTTTGCCAAGCATGCTAATTTGGGGGCTTGATGTCACACATTCTACCCCTGATTGAAACAAATTATTCAAAAAACAATAAGAAATGAAAGGAGCAGATAAAGGAAAAGTGAGAAATGTGTATCATATCATAAGCAGCTTAAGGCCGCAGGACAAAACAAAAAAGTCTAGGGTCTTCACAGCAACCATTACCTTTGCTTCTTAACAGAGCTAGTCAGGGGGTTCAAATCTCTGGTCTTTATTTCCTCATGTGCCCCTGAATGTTCAAAGATAAAGACATCAAAGTGCAGCGGTGGTCCCACATGAGACCACAGCAGTACAGGGCACACACATACACCCCCATTTAGTCACAATCACCTTTAGTTTTAAGTTTACCCAAGTATTTATCACAGTATTCTGATTAGCAGTATGCACAGTGTAAATTAACAGTGCCATTTCTAAGCTAAAGTGTTTTATTTGTGGCTAGCATACTCACCTGGTCGTAGCCGTACGGGCGCTGCTGTTGTCCCTGGGGGGGCCCGGGCTGAGGGGGCCGGTAGCCCCCGTACTGCTGCCCCTGCCCTTGAGGGTAGTTTGGATACTGGCCTGGACCACTTTGGGAGGGACCTAAAAGAAAAGCAAATTTTCATAATGTAATCTTTTAAAATTCTATGACCGTCAAACAATAGAAGCGTGAAGCATTTTCTTATTGGATTCAGGTTTACAGGATGCAATGCGAGCAGGACAGAAAAAAATAAAACTAAACACAATGCACCATTTGACCCTTACCAAAAATCTGCATACATTTTATTTAATACAAGCAATCTGCTCTTTCCTCCCATAGACCCAGAGATGGTTTAAGACTTTACACACCAACATTGTACGGCCCACAGCTGTAAATCATTCCATCTCTAACTATACAAACTTCGGATAACATTGTTATCGCCCTGTGTGTCCACTATTGGATGCTGTCACTGTCAAACACATTTATTAGACTTAAATATAAGAAAATGAGCATGTCAAATAGGAGCTTGGTCTTCCCTAATGCAACAAGACATCAATAATCTTCATTAAAACCAGCCTAACAAAAATCACTTCATCTGCCCATATTCAGAACAACAGTGCTCCTGTGAGGTGAAGAGGAGTGGGCAGAGGAGTGGGTCTGGAGTCAGATGTGGCCCACGCAGCATCGTTAGGCTGTGCTAATGCCTTCTGCTGTTGAGCGTAACCTTGTGGGGGCCGCGGAGAAAAGCGCCGGTGCCAGATGGAGCTCACCTCACAGCCTCTGCCTCTGCACGCGCTCATTACCAACTGAACACCAGCCCTGGCCAACGCACGGCCTGACGGATGGAAAGCTCCACTGAAAAATGGGATGAGGAGGAAATAGACACAAGACGGCAAGAGACGCCAATACTGGATGCTGAACTGTGAGTGTTGTGGAGGTAAGAAGGGATAGGATGGGCACGCTTAAAGCCAGGGTGTGTACTGCACCCAGTTTTTTCACATAAAGTTGTTTTGCCCCAGTAGGGATATATTGTAAAAGCAGCTCTAGGGGTCATAATAAGACCGCTGTGTGCTGTCTGCAGTATAAATTGCTCTCATCATCTGCTCTGTTTGCTGGTTGATAATAACATTACACATATACACTTATGAACCATCATCGTAATCATTACGCTAGAAAAGTGAGGAACATGTTTTGAATTCTGCAAAATATTAAACTGAACACTTTCTCTTTCACATTTTTAAGACAATAAAAATCAAGTATAGCACGTTTAATGATGAAATTCATTAATGGTACTGACATTTTGACACTTAATTCCCTCATCAAAGTTACATTTGACCCATACTCCAATATTGGTTTTGTAATGAGCGATATTTTAAGTTGAAGTGGAAAAAGACATTCAGTAGCAAGAACAAACAAGCTAAGAAATCTAACAAAAGCACATACCAGTGCATTGACTTAAATTTAGCCATCTTAAGCAAGTAGATATCTGATGAAAGATGTGTTCAAATCCTCCTGGATGTGGCACTTCAGTTGCGGCGACAGTGATTTGATTATTTATGCTGCAAATATATTAGTAATGTTTTGCAGTTTTCATTTCGCCAACACCTACTTACGTAAATGTATCATGCAAATTGTCCTAAGGGTTTCTTGGATGTTCAGAACCAATTTTAACAGAATCCTGTAAAACGAGAGGCTTAGAATACACATACTAATGATGAAACTTTGCTCCAAGGGAAAACTTAAAAAGAAATCAATTGTGCTTGAAGTTGGGCTTTGGAGTTGTGCAAGGTCCCTGAGTTTTAAAAGGGAATTGCAGAGTAAAGACATGGCACAAGAACAATTAACTTAACAATTAATGTTAGTAGCTTATTCGTACCCATTTTGTTCTACTGAAATAGAATTGCTTGTTTGTTTGGAGTTCCGAAATGGTATAAATTGTACTAACAATCCAAATAATTTTAATGCAATTAACTAGCTAATAAAAGTAGCTAGTTAAAAATGGTAGTATTGCTGGTAACATTTAATCATTTGTATTCAAACAAGAGTTTTAGTTAGTGTTTCAAAACTGTTAAAATGAAAAATACCTCAATAATTTTGGCTGTCTTTTCGCCATGTTTGTGCCCTTAAGCAATCACTGTTTTGCACTTGTAACAACTGTGTGTCAAGTCAAACTAAAGCTTGGGGAGAAATGCTAATCTGGTGGTTGAAACGTCTTGTAATTACTCGTCTACCAAACGCCAATCCTCCAACTGCTCATTAAAGCTTCTATATTCTGCATCATTCTGCTACTAGAATAACTACCATTTGACACTTAAGAGTAGACTGCGTTTCATGTAATAAAACTAAACATAAAATATATATAGGGCTGCTTGATTATCAAAATTATAGTCATGTTTACATCTAAATCACTGAAATTTCAAACAATTATCCAGACTATAATGTCACAATTACCCTGTA
>KN490133.1:34666-45203 GCA_000787155.1 Scartelaos histophorus
AACTCATTTTATGTAATGCTTTGGCCCAGATTTTGAGTAACAAGTAACAAATGCACATATTATTCTGAACTGAGGGTAATCCACTGTATTGCAGCGAACAACACTGAACACAGTGATAATTGAAATTTGACTAATTGCACAGTCCTATGTAAGTATAATGAAAACATAAAAAAGAGAATGCAGTACTGACTTTTAAACACTGAAAAGCCCATTGTGAGCAGCAGAGGGTACAAAGCTTCCATCTGCTTGTTAACTGAGAAATGAAGCAGTTTAAAAAGGCAGCTAACTTGCATTCACAGACACGGACTGCAAGAAGGAGAACTAGTTTTCTAAATTCCACATATTACATACTATTATAAAAGTGAACAGAGCCACGGAACAATTGAAAAGCACACTTGCAGGTAATTTTTTCTACTGACACAATCTATACAGTCTTAGTCCTTTCCAAACCTGTATTATGGACTTTACCGTAGCCTTGTTGTTGTGGTGGGTAGCCCTGCTGACCCGGGTACTGCTGTTGAGGGGGGTATCCCTGCTGCTGTGGTGGGCCTTGCTGGTATGCCTCCTGCTGCTGGCCGTACTGCGTGTTACCTTCACCAAGCAACACAAGACCATGTCAGATTGTACTGACAACTAAAATACAGCTGACTATTTAACTAACACACAAGCACAGAGGTTTGTAAAGACGCATAACACACAGATTAATACATCAAGTTTGGTTAGTCCAAGTCCAAGAGTGTTTTCTTGTTGTTTTGTCTTATTTTAGATTAAAGGAAGCTGACTAGTAAGAGATGTTAGTATGCAATCAGAATCACATTAGTACTAGATATAAGATGCTATTGTTTCCCATTTACCGATGATTGCATTTATCTCTACATGAACATAGTATGAGAATTAGAAAAGATAAAGATGAAGAAAAAAGCGGAAAATCAACTCAAGTGCTACTGAATTTCCGTTTTAGTGTAAGAGAAAGTATTTATTCTTACATTTCAAAGCAAATATATCTTTGCTAAAATCATTTACATCTAATCTTTTACCAAAAACCCAGGAATATCAGTTCAGATCAATTAGTAAATTGTCAGTGTAGCCTTCTTGTTTATTAAGCATGAATGCCCTTGACTTCTCCTTCACACCAACAGGTGGAGCTCCTGGCACAACTGGGAACTGCTAGGACCCTGCTAAGAGGTGTTGATTTGTCTGTGAATCCTTGTTACAAGGATTCAGTAGTCTTCTGGACAGGCTTATTTGTCATCTCCTTGGATTGTTTTTTTCCTTTTTTCCATTTTGGTACTCCTACCTTCTGATGCTCCCTGTCCTGCATGACTGTACTGGTCCCCATAGTAGTCTTCCTGCCCCGGATACTGCTGAGGGGGTCCTATACACACACAACATACACACAAGTAGACCCAAGGTGATGTGGGTGGTGTAAGGTGGGTGGTAAGGTGGGAGCGTTGAGGGATGATTTCTGCTCAATTACTTGCAGTGCCTTCAGAATATGTGATTATGTCCCTCTCTCACCAGTATATCTGTACCGATTTTCCAGAAATCGAAATGGTGAATCAACCACATCAATTGATCTGCTGGCGAGCAATAGGCACCTGCCCCTACATTTTTTAAAACTACATTATTCCGTGAGGACATCTGAAACCCACAAACTTCAGCTAAATCAGAAAGTCAAGGAAACAGGGGAATCAAATAGAAAGATCGAAAGGAAATGTTAAAAAATGTGTTGGATTAGAAAGAAAAACATTCATTCTTAATAGCGTTCGCACTGATTGGACTCCACGGGGTATACCTTGCTGTGGGGGTCTGTAAGGGGGCATTGGTCTCTGGCTCATGACATGATTGCCCTGGTTGACCTGCCCCATCATGCCCATGGGGTTCTGTTGCCCTTGATAATGTTGCCCTCCGCCACCAGGGGGCATGTTGTACTGCTGCGAAGGAGGCTGCTGGTGCATCATAGGACCTGAGAAAAAAACAAGGTCAAGACATAATTTTGAATGAGTTGTACATCAAAACTGGTAGATACCTCTATACTTGTTTGATTTTATATGACACATAATAGGAAAACTCTTTCTCTCCGTCTTATAATGCTTGATTTCTGTACGCCTTTACTTTCCACAATGGAAGAGTATGTTAAGATGGGTCATTGAGGGCAGAGGGATTAAAAACATGACCCTTACAAACAGTTGGGCTAGGTGATATGTAAAAATAAATAAATAAATAAATCATGCAAAACAATATAAACAAACCGATTCAAAAATAGCTAGTTTCTTCTTCCAGAATCTGAACTATGCTTTTACTTAAAGAAAAAAAAAGCAGCACATCACGCATCATTTATAATTAAAACTGACAGCATCTCAATCTCAGTTAAGATTTGGTTAACTGCCCACCTCTGGCTCTATGAATAGAAATCATTAGATGCCTGTAGAAACTGTCTTAGTTACCTTGATTTGGCTGCATGTTCATGTTAGGTCGTGGGCCGTAGTTGCCCATGGCCTGTCCCTGGGTCATGTTCATCTGGCTCTGTGCGGGCATGCCCTGTGAGGAGGGCACCGTGTGGTTGTATCCGCCCATAGAGCCATGGCTACTGGGGGGCATGTTCATGGAGCCGCTCGGCATGTTGGGAGGCTGGTTAGGCCCAGGTCCGGGGCCTTGCATGGGCATGTGATTCGGGCCTGTGAAACAACACAGTTTTGTTAGCTGTTAGTTGATAAGGATGACATTAAATATAAAAATAGACGGTTCGAGAGATAATTAAAAACACAATACAGCAGAAGTTCAAGCTTTTCAATAAGTACCATATAAGATAATACAGAACCATTGATTATCAAAACCCATGTTAAAAAGTGTATTTCTCTACCATAGGGATAATAATAATAGGGCTGAACACTTGGAAAATATTGTGATATGGCTGTTAAGAACTTTGACTCAATTATTTCAGGTGTAATAAAACTAAAATATATGCTTTGATTTACAAGTGAAATTTACCATTGAAAACCAAAACTAAACCAAGAGTCATTAATAAAATCTGCTTTATTTTGCAAATTATTTATTTTGTAAAGCAGTGCATTTTTGTTAGATGGAAAACATTGGTGCAATTGCAATTGTATTGAGTGGGTTGAAATATTGCAATATAAATATTTTTGTGACAGCCCTAGTTAATAATTTTCCATCATATCGTGCACGGGTATTATCAACTGTAGCTGTACTCCCCTTTTAAGAGACATGGACTTATTACATTAATACTAAACAGAACAAGACGGGGGTCATTTTTTAAAAAGATGAAAGAGCAATAAAGCATCTCTTATTGATACACATACAGTATACACATATATACATGTATTGTCAAGAAGTCAATCATGATGCTGCTATTTAACCAGTTAGCAGTTTTTATTAAAATTTGCAGCCTTCATGATTTGCTAATTACATCCATTCAAATTGTGATTTTAATTACAATTTATTTTATAGTCCCACCAAGCTCTATGCATCAAACTGGGATAATAAACAAACAATATTAGTAGACTTTTTGTTACTTTTTTACAGTGGAAAAAACTCGGGCTCTCCTATACAGTACAGTATACAGTTTTTCGATATAGCATTTGTTACATGGATTTTATTATAAGCAGTTCAAACCTTATATAAAGAAAAAGATGCACATTTAACTATATAAATGTCCAGGACAACCAGAGCTAGAAAAGGTGACATCATCCTTCCAGAGACCGACCTCCCTCACAGCTCTGTGGTGTTGCTAGGCAACCTAGCCAGAGTGAAAAAGAAAAGGGGACGAGGAAAAAGAGACGCACATGGGGGACACTCACCAGGCATCTGTCCATTCATCTGGTTCTGCATGTGTGGGGCAGGAGGGCCACCACTTACCATCCCCTCAGACGGCATGTTGTGACCATGAGGTGGCTGAGGAGGGGGCCCGCTCTGGTTCATCCCACCGGGGCCCATTGGCATATTCTGAGTGGGTGGCTGCAAGCATACAAAGAAGACACAATGTCAGCAGTAATGACAATCTGATTGAGACAATTTAAATCCATTAAATTAGGTTAAATACAATCCCATACAGAACCTTGGTGGTACAAGGTCTTTCTATCCTATTTTAATTTGTAGAAATAAATTATGTTAGCAATTAGCCCACAGCTTCAATTAACTCATTCCAGAATACAATTTAATTTGATGTTTATGACAAAGCATTATTACACTTGTTGTGGTGACAAATACAATCTTTCATTGGTCCATACTCACAGCTGGGAGCAAAGACTGCATGTTCTGATTTGAGTCTGCTATCGTCGCCAGGTACACAAGATTTCTGTGCAACATCTGCTGGTACCTGGAAAGTACAGCAAAATTAAACAGATGAGTGTGGTTACTTTTGTGTATGATCAATAGATGTGCATTCTAGTCAGTCCCTTTTACTTACTGTGAACATTCTGCTGTCTTGCCTTTGCTTTGAAAGTCCATTATACATTGTATGAGCTGGTTGTTTTCATCAAGCAACTAGAAGATCGGATACAGAGATTACATTGTGTGCTACAATTACTTTACTTAATTCATTTACTAATTACCAATATTGGGTTGTATTGAACAATGCATTTCAGGGGACAATCGAAAATGTGTGATTGTGCCTTTCTGGGAAACAAAAGAGGGTCTCGCCAGCTAACATTGTTCAGCTAACTAAACCGCGGGGCCTTCATTCATTTTTTTATAGAATCGGTTTGAAACGTAGTAAGCATAGAGATCAGGCTAACACATGGCGCCCTGATTCCGCACAGGTTCATATTGAGCGCGCTTTGACACCGCGTCTCTGTTCCCGATGTATTCACAGTAAAGACTTTGGATGCGCTCTGCTACGTTCATTAGCTCCGCGGCTAACAGCACCAGCCTCCATTCTGCGACAGGCTAAAGAGATGAATTACCTTTTGTATCCCAGCGGGTGTTATGTCACCCTTTCCACGCTGCCTGTGAGGTGCGAACGCCACCGACATGGTAACACGGTGTAAATGAAACGTGGACTAGATCATAAAAGTCAGAGGAAGCCAACACTCTTCACACAAATCCGTACAACTCCGATCAAACAGTTCAGAGAAGGAGGATGCAATTTTGTAATGTAGTGGTCCGTTTCAGGGGTGTAAATCTCGACGTTTAGTTTATCCTTATTTGTATTTTGTATCTCTGCAAATATATACATTTTCATTTTAATATAAAATTACGAGTGTGTACTAAAATATTTCTGTGAGTATATTTAGAGAACTAAAGTTAATCTTCTTATGCCTTAATAATTATGGCTCTACCTATTTTTATAACATGGTACAGTCCACATTCAGTCCGCAAGGCCACGGGAACAGGACCACTCAAACAAAAGAGACAGGTCAAAATGATTATGAATTGAATATAAATATTTTTAAATGTTTATTTAACCAGCATACAATGAGTTATGTGTATTCAAAACTATAAGTTGTTGCATTTGTTTTGAATTTATATGGATGTAATACTACAAGCACGAGAAAATTATAGATATGTATTTTTTTCTCTTCATAGATGAAAACTTAGAATTGAATCAAAATAATTTCTCAAACAATTCATGGAAACGTGTGTTTTTGTGCTTCTTGTTTATGTGCGGTTGGTTTGTCCCGGGGTCAGAGTTCATGCGCAGGCTCAGTAGCTCACCGTTTACAGCAGCGAAGCGGTCCGTGCTATTCATCCAGCTGAATCATTTAGTTCAACTCCTACTTTTTATTGTCATTGTACGTCTTCTACATTGCAATGGCGGCGAGATATGACAGAGCTATTACGGTCTTCTCTCCCGATGGCCATCTTTTTCAAGTGGAATATGCGCAAGAAGCTGTAAAGAAAGGCTCCACTGCCGTAAGTTAGAGATATTTTAGCACTGATGCTAAAGCTAACTATTCAAGCTAACGAGCTAACATGCTTTCTTTCATTAATCTCTAATGTAACTATTTTATTGTAAATCAAGGAAAGGCAAAGTTAATTTTAGAAATGATGTAGTTACTACATACTTGCATTTACATCTATTATAAACTGCAAAAAGCACATTCGGTCTTGTCGCTGTGTCACTCTTGTCATAGTTTCAGTTTCGTTAAGACTTCAGTGTGGCATTTGAGAATACTTGCATATTTTTGTCATTAAATGAAGCAATATGGATTCATTATTTTGCACATGCGGACTATTTGCATGAGTGGGTGTTTAAATCTAATCTTTAAACTATTACTGCTATCTTCAAAATGATAATCAATGAAACTTGTTACTCACAACTTGATATTTCGTTTTATATCATTGAATGTATATTGTAACTTGAATTGCTATTGTTATTCAGCTTCTCAAACAATGTCAATCTTCTTTTAGGTGGGAATCCGAGGTAAAGACATTGTTGTTCTTGGAGTGGAGAAGAAATCTGTAGCAAAGTTGCAGGAGGAAAGGACTGTCCGGAAGATCTGTGCACTTGATGAGCATGTCTGCATGGCATTTGCAGGTACATATATTAGGATACGTCTAATTACAGCAGGCAAAGTTAATATAATTTGATCAAACTATTGAACTATCACAATGTTACTGTGTGCCTCTTTTAGGATTAACAGCAGATGCTCGTATCGTGATAAACAGAGCCCGTGTTGAATGCCAAAGCCACAGGTTAACTGTTGAGGACCCTGTTACTGTTGAATACATCACACGCTACATTGCCACACTGAAACAGGTATGAGGACTGTTTTTTTTGTTTTGTTTTGTTTGTTTTTTCACTTTGTTATTGGTTAATGTTTTTCTTTTTTTATTTTTTGCTAGCGCTACACTCAAAGCAATGGGCGCAGACCATTTGGAATTTCAGCTTTAATTGTTGGCTTTGACTATGATGGAACCCCCAGGTTGTATCAGACTGATCCCTCAGGAACATACCATGCATGGAAGGTTGGGGAGATTTTTCTTGCTTAATACTTGCCTTAT
Source organism: Scartelaos histophorus (assembly GCA_000787155.1). NCBI lineage: Eukaryota > Metazoa > Chordata > Actinopteri > Gobiiformes > Gobiidae > Scartelaos > Scartelaos histophorus. The sequence goes on from KN490133.1 coordinate 41,633, forward strand.
AATCTAAACCTCAAAATTCTAAATGTTTACAACCATTAGGCAAATGCTATCGGCAGAAGTGCTAAAACTGTCCGGGAGTTTCTGGAGAAGAACTACACAGATGAAGCTATTGCGGGAGACAATGAAGCTATCAAGTTGGCCATTAAAGCCTTGCTTGAGGTAAAACGATTCAGTCTATGCATACTTTTTAATATTCACTGGAATGTAGATTGCGCTTTTTACATTTTAAAAAATCATTGAGATACAGTTTGAAATTAATTGCTTTGAAATTGTAATGCTCCTCCTAATTAACGTCCATTGTGTCCATATGTATAGGTGGTGCAGTCAGGTGGCAAAAACATTGAGCTTGCAGTTATCAGACGGAATCAGCCACTCAAGGTAGTAGACGCTTTATGTGTGTTTCATTTACCTTGTTCTTAATCAGTCTACATGTATTTGGTTTAAAAGCAATTTCATGATTTCATGCAGATTTTGGAATCCAAAGAAATTGAGACCCTGGTAGCTGAAATTGAAAAAGAAAAGGAGGAAGAAGCAGAGAAGAAAAAGCAGAAAAAGTCCTCTTGAAGCCATTAGCTGGTCCTTATTGCACTTAGACTACAAATTATTCTTTAGGTTGCAACAGTTGGCATCAACGGGTCGATCATATTTGTTTCATACTTGAGTAACGACAATATTGTCACTTTCAGATCCAGCTCAAGTTGTGAAGAACTATTACTCCAGTTGTACGTTTTTGTATATTCTAAGATGGTCCATTGATGCATTTGTCAAATGTTTAAAACCGTTTATACACATTCAGGATCATAAACAAATAAATAATAAAATGGGTTTGTTTGTAAGTAGTGTTTTTATTACTTTTTTGTGAATTGAAGCTGGTATGCTTTATAAAAAACAAAACATCAATACTACTTTACAATGCAATGTGTATTTAAAGAGTGAAGCTCGCCAGTGGATGTCAGCAGGGGGCAGTGCTGTTTCCTCTTTGTTCACCCACTTTGGTGTTTTAAGGGGGGGGGGGAGAGACTTGAGCCACTCATTGTTCCTGTCCAAAGCCCAAATAAAGAATGGTGCATGAAGGTGGTTATCCTGAGTGATGCCCAATATATCAACTACAGACAGTGCTGTGCTGTAGTGTGCAAGATGGCATTAAGTCATTATTTTGACTTCAGCTATTCGCCCTTGAATTTTATTAAAAAAACAAAAGCACATGTTTGTATAATACAAAACTCACTTCATAAAATGATGAGCTTGTCTTTAATGCTAACAAACTTTATGTTAGGGAAGCATATTGCTTCATAAAGCACTCACCTCTCCTGCTCATTTAAAACAAATTAGTGTTGAGTGAACACAGTGTCTAATGGTGGCCCGACGAGACCCCCTTTCGCCGCTTTCCTTTTTTATTTCACCCTAAATTCGCTTATCAAGCAACCGCTGCTCTGAATTCTCAACGACACAATTATGGCCGGCGGTGTGGTGGGGCTGCTGCTTAATGGGATCCTGGCCTCAGACCCCAGTGGGAACTTTCAGTGACTTTAATCTGGGAGCCCTTTGAAAAGTTGTGCCGTGCTGTGCTGAAGAGCCCCGGGGGTTCCCTCTGACTCTCACCAAAGACATAATGGTGAATGGTAAAGTCCTTCATTTAGAGTCATCTCCCCGAGCCAGGATTTCCTTTCCTGAGTGGGTGCCCTGGCTGTCTTGACGAGAGCAATTGCACTTTCTCTGCAATTTGTCTTGTTTGGAGAGACTTAACAGAGGTGTGTGGTGTGGCAGATGTCAGGGTACAATTAGGCAATAATGTACCTCATTCATATGAATAGTATTTTTCCTCCTCCTTTGCATATGCATATATTTTCAGAATAATTTAAGGCTAACAATATTTTTATAATACCTTAAGAATGCCCAATCTTTTCTGATCTCAAAGGTCAGCAAGGTCCGGCCTAGTTAGTACTGGATGGGAGACCACTGGGCATACCAGGTCCTGTAGTGGGGTTACACAGACTCAAGTGCATACTGTTGTATATTGCTAAAAGCTAAGCAAGTGGATTCAAGTGGGAATACCGGGTTTCATACTGGAGTGGCAGTGGCTCTACTCTGTGTTACTGGGCAAAACACTTTGCCCAGATTCTCTCAACTGCTGAAGAACACTGATGTTAAAAAGAGAGTTTGTAAGACAAATGCGGGACAACAGATGGAAATTAGAGCTGCTACAATCTGGTGTTTTTACAGCACATATATCATGTTTGTTCATTACCATCCAGACTAAACAAATAATGATAATTTGAATAGTTCTCAAGTGGGGAATCTGTTCTTCTCTTGGCATGCATAGTAGGAAAATAAGAAAAATCTTTACTAAATGATTATACTTGTCTCAGTATGTATAAATTGAAATTTTTGCAATTTTTTCGCTTCCACAAGAGTTGCCTTAAAATATCCAACTAACTCAACAACTACCAAAAAAAAAAAAAAACTAGATATGTGTACTTGGGCTTATCCTCCAGCAACAAAGATGGCCAGATCCATCTTCTTGTAGCTCAATACGGCTTATTCTATGCTGCTGTCAAGGCTCCCTCCCAGTCTTTTTTAAACTGCTCATGGGAAGACTTTACTTTCTGTCTCATCCTTAGTTTTATTTATATATTTGCCACAGTGCTCCAGGCCAAAGTCCATCTCTCTCATCACTGGCTTCAGCTCTTCATTAATGCAGAAAATAATGGCTTCACCAGAGGTCATCGGCAGCCCCGGGATTGGAATAGTGTGCAGTGCTCCGGGCTGTCCACTCTGTTTGTATGCACAGGCCGAGAGCTCCCAGGCCGAAAACACAAACAGCCCGTGGATTGGACTCCGTATTATGTGAGCACACAACAGACTCTTTTCAAAGCCCTATGTTGGTACATTCTGTCACGTTTGGGATCTGGAACGTGAATACAGGCATGTACAGAGTATTGAAGGAGCAGTTGTTGTATATTGGGGGAATGGTTATTGTTGAGAAAATGGTTACAGGTTGAAACATATTTACCTTAAGTTTGCACAATGCTAGTCATTCAAGAGATACGGCATTGAGTCAGTTTTGTGGACCAGAAAGTACCAAAACATAAAATATGATGTAAAATTAACAGATAACTTAAATTCATGAATAGATCAAATGAATACATGTACCATTTTAAAGCTGCACTGTGCAACTTTTCTGGTTAGAGGTTATACTGCTGCATGTTATTTTGTGCCTGGGTTAGGACTTCCAAGAATGTTCCACACTATGGCATTAATTTATTGCTCAAAAATACATGCAGACAAGCAAGTAATGGACCTTCCACCAGAAAAGTTACACAATGCACCTTTAATTATAGAAAGAAACTGTATCTGAAGTTTGAGTCTAGGCTTGAGCACAAGACATTTAGGCTATAAACATACATTGCAGTGCCTTGGTAGAATTTATTTACTTTATCATATATTTATTTATTTATTCATTCCATTTTGCAGTTTTGTTTCTATTTTTTAGTTTGTATAGAGGAATGAACTCTCCCCTAAACTATTGTGTCTGGACACATGATCGGCTGTGAGACATTTGTCACAGTGA
>KN490135.1:4023-38167 GCA_000787155.1 Scartelaos histophorus
GACATCTCAACACTTCACGCGGCTGTGGTGGCGGTACAGGCTGATGAGAAGTCCGCCTCCAGTGATCTGCAAGAGGTCAACGCACACTTTTTGAATGTGACTGAGACCTGGCAGCAGCGTCTTGGTGTGATCAACTCAGATTTGGTGACACTAAAGTCAGAATCCCGGGATGCTCACTCTGAAGCCACAGAGAAGGTGAATGAGGCTGAGCGCAGAGTTAAGGCCCTGGAGGATAAACTAGAGGAGCTGGAGGACAGCACCAAGAGGAACGCCCGAGCTCTAGAGCGCACGGAGGAGGATGATGTGAAGCGGGCTCAGGACCAACTTAACTGGAACACCAAACAGATCCAAAAACTGAAGGACCAGATCACTGGCCTGGCTCTGAAAGAGAATGAACTAAGCTCACAGCTCCAGGAACACATCCCCAAAGCAGAGGAGTGTGAGCAGCATCTACCCAAAGTGGAGGAGGCGATTCGTTCTATTGTGAGACTGGCAAGTGATCTGAGCGGGACTGAGAAAAGACTGGAGGAACTGACTCTGCAGGTGTTTGGCACAGAGGACAGTATGCTCAAAGCACTTAATGAAATCCTTCAGATCAGACAGGAGCTGGACACGCTACATGCTAAAAACAGCATTCTGAAGATGAAAGATGAGTTATCCGTAGTGAAAGAGGCCGTCCGTGAACTCACTCTGGTGTTGAGACAAAACAGTGACGACCAAGTAGAGTCAGTCAGTCAGAAGGAAGAGGAGGAATGGATCCATGAGGAAGATGAGCCATGGGAAAACGAGGAAGAAGAGCCTCTACCAATCGTTGATGACCTTGTGCAATGATATATAGATATATTTGTCGTTACTATATATTTATCCAGGGCATTCACTTTGATGATGTTTGATGTTATTTAGTTTTTTTTTTTAAGTACATAAGTAAGTATTTTTATGGAGAAAGGACAAGTTGCTGTTTCCTATATTTTGCTTTAATTTAATAATTCAATAAAAAATACATTTGACTAAATATGTACATTTATCTTGAATCACTTTCACTCCCAATTGGTTACTGCTGAATTTCAGTGTGAGAGTGTGCAGCTAAAGCTGAAGAGTCTCGGGACTCAGAAAGAGCTGGGGTCTGGACTGAAACTCCTGGAGCAGGATGTGATCCAGTTAAAGGAGTGGGCCTCTGGACTCTCAGAGAAACAATCTCAGCTCCAAACGAGCCTCTCTACTCTTAAAGCCGCTGTGAGGCAGATTGAGGAGCGCACATCTGTTATCACAAAGGACTTCACAAGCAAGGTACTAATGTTTGAAATCTAATCATGAGTAAAGGCATGTTTTTATTTTCTTAGTAACTGTCAGGATGCATGTGCTTCTGTAGGTGGCTTCAGTGCGCACAGATGTGCGCAGGATGGACGGGCTCCGCTCAGAGCTGGAGTCTCTGCTCTCTCAGGTGGGAGAGCTGGAGGAGAAGGCCGTGCTGGTGGAGCGTTCCATGGTCAAACGGATCGGGGACGTCCTGGCCAACAGCATAGACAGAGTGTCCAATCTGCGCTCCTCCGCCGAGCGAAACAGCAAGGACATAGAGCAGCTGCAGCGACGCATCCCTGAGCTGGTCTCCGCCGACAGGAAGCTGGGCGAGCGGATTAGGGAGCTGGAGAGTGGGAGAGCAAAGGTAATACGAACTGTGACATTCGCCAGTGACCTCAAACCAAAGGTCTTCACGATTAAGAGGGACTTTGGTGCGGTGGAGCCTCAGCTTGCAGACCTGACTCTGCGAATAGGACAACTGGCAGAGGACCTGACCAAAAGAGAGCAGGAAATCCTGGAACTGAGACAGACACTGGTGAATCTCACTGCAGTAGAGAGTGAACTAGGGCATGCAACAAAGCATGTCAGTGAAATTATAAATGACTCTGATATTGAAGTGAATAAGCCGACATGAACGTGTACAAACTCTGCTTTATTTATGTTCACCTTGGGCCTATGGCAAATGAACTGACACTGACATGGTGATGGTTGTTATGAGGGTCGCCTTTCAATTACACACTGAAATGTGAATAAACAACATTTCCCTGCTACATTTCAAACATGTTAAAGAGTTTGCTGCTTCTTTCTGACCATGTGATGTAACTTGTACAAAGACAAAACATCTGTAAAAATGATATAAAACAGAAGACTGAACAAACACTCTACCAATAGTAGCTCAGCTGGTAGTTTTTGCCCACTTATCTGAAGGTTGGCGGTTCAAATCCCACTCTAGACATAGCCATCAGTAGTTGAGTGCTCAGATCCACTGACCCACAGGTTGGCTGGTGTCATTCCAGCTCCCAAAGATGAATGCTGTCGTTGTGTTTTTGGGCAAGACACTTAACCCACCTCACCCCTAGTGTCTGTGTACACTGATCTATGAGTGTGCGTGTGAATGGGTGAGTGGTTCCTTGGTTTCACTCACCCACTTACTTTGAGGGCTTTGAAGGTAGATAAGTGCTATGTAAAATATGACCAGTTACCATTGTTCCCTAGATACAATTAAGGAAATGCAAATATTACCATAATTTATAATTTATAGACCAGTTCATTTTATTAAATATACTTGGATGTGAATATGTAAAAACATCCCAATAGCCCTCATAGCCTTTTTTCCACTTTTAGTACAGAGAAGACTCTGGAAAAGTTATGTAGGAACCCTGAGTGGACACTAGGTGGCGTACCCTGGGAGGCAGTGAGTTCACGTTTTTACTTGAGGCCATTTAACAACGTAAAACTCTTGTCTTTTTAATTTTGTTCAGTTACAAAGTCAGGTGATTTATGCCTCTTTTAATAGAAACGCGTACTCACACTTGGATAACACTTCTTATTAACTATCCATCCTCCTGACATGTCATACAAACAAACTCCATTTTTATGTCGCTGCTTTTATTGCATCAGGTTCACAATAGATTTTGGTTTTGATTTAGTGTATATTTAGTGCGTTTTTATCTCGGTGACCTAGAAAATTTCTTCAACTACACTGGTGATATTATTTGGTTTGTTTATTATTAATAAAAAAATCCTGTATGTGCAAAGTGTGCAAAGACTTTGAAAACTTATAAGTAATTTTCATGAAATATAAATGACAAAATAGATGGAAAAGGTTTTATTGTTTAAAAAAACTGGAGTGATCTAAACACAACTTACTGCAGCTCAAACACAAAATCGAACATACATCCAAAATAAACAAATTACAGAAAAGGAAACAGTGCAGAATGAGTTTGGATTTCACAGATCAGCAGTCCCAACATCTCTCGCTCTCTCATTCACTTCATTTTAACATTGAACTGAAACTGTCACACAGTGGCCCATGATTTGGGATGTTATTAGTTTTAATGCTATTCAGCTTTCTCTACTCTGTGACCTATGGAGATGTGGATAGACTGGCCAGTGTTTGTGTTGTCTCTCTTAGTGTTTTCTGAAGAGCAGAAATAGCCTCTTCGTGGCCCTCTAGTTTGGCAGCCTTCCTCTCCAGACTGTTGACCAGGCTCTGTAGGCTCTCCAGCTGCTCGGGCCTCACGCTGCCTGCACTGCTGCTTTCCACAGCCTCCAGCCGTTTCCCCAGATCCGCCACCTGAGCGCTGATGTTGGAGTCGGAGGAAACCTGCTTGACTTGACTGTTCGCATCAGCCAGGCTGGACTGCACCTCCTCCATAGTACTTTTTAATGCCACTAATTCCTGCTCAAAAGTTGTTTTCGTCTGCTCTGCCGCCTGACCCTGAGCTGCCAGTGTGCTCTCATATGTGTCACACTTGGACAGGAGAGACTCCACTTTAGTGGTGATGTCAGAGAGAGCGGTAGACAGTGCATCCCCACTCTCCTCTGAGGCTTTAACTCTAGACTCTAGATCATCTGATCTTTTTAAGGTTTGCGTCGTGACTTCCGCCACCTGGCTCTCCACTCTGCGGACAGCCTCGACTGTCTGCTCCACTTGTCTTTCTATAGTTATACTGGTGTCCTTCACAGCCTGGACACTTAACTCAGCTTCAGAGAGGGAGCGCTTCAGGCGTCCCATGTTCTCATGCATCGATGTCCGCACCTCTTCAATTTCTTGGGACAATGAAGCTACTTCCTGGTTGCGTGTCTGCAGCTCCTCCCTTACTGAGTTTATCTGCTGCCTGAGGGAGTCCACAGAAGCATCAGTTTCCTCCATTGCAGTTTTTATTTGAGTCACAGTATCCACAATGGCAGAAAGCTCCTGTTTAGCCAGTGCAGGATCTTCCACATCCCCAAGCCGTGCCTTAAGTTCAGAGAGTTGTGTCTGTGTGTCTCCCTGAGCCTCTGTAAACTCTGTCACACTGGCCTTGATGGACTGACTCACTTCTGCCAGCCGCTCCTCCACTGTCCTCTCCAGAGAGGAGAAGTCCTTCTCACGAGCCTCTTTCACTTCGGCCATGCCCTGGGACAGGTCCCTGAGAAGATCATTCTGAAGCTTGTGAAGAGCCTCCTCCACTTTCCTGGTCTCCACCTCCCCCCTCTTCATCCTGCTGATGGCCCCCTCCATCTCCCCCCGAGTGATGCCCAATGACGACTCCAGGCCCTCCACCACACTCTGTAGAGACTCCACCTGGACACAGAGACAATATAAACTCCAGTTACACTGCAGTGGGAATACACACTTTAAACACCATAGAGTGTATATGAAATGTGTGAAAATGAATCTATTGTTTTTGTTTGTTTGTTTGTACACAAAATTAGATTGGCAAACCAGACCTTGAAGCATTAAAGGTTTTGTTGTTTTAATAAACAAAGTTTCAGAATGCACACGCCCCCCCAAAAGTACACAAAGTTCTAGAGCTACAATCAGCAAAGATGACACTTTATTCAGACTAAACGGTCAATTAAAGTATATCAAAAACATGAACACTAACTTGATTTTGCCATGCATTTAAAGTTTTTTACATGGTCATTAATTAGAGCTGCTGAGGCATATCTTACCTGTTGAACCACAGACTGCACTTTAGTGATGAGCTCTGCGTTTTGTTGTGCGCTTTTCTCATGTTTGGCGCTTGTCTGGCGAATTTCGTCCATTACTTGCTGCAAATGAAAAGCTGCATACCCTGCGGCCCCTAATAATGTGACATAAAATACAGCAGATACAAAGAAGCCCAGGCAGCCCCCGGAGCTGGAGCCCTGGGTTGGAGAGCTTGTGGTCCCGTTGCTGGAAGTTTTTTGGTTCTTCTTTGGTACATCTTCTTGACTTGGCACAGGGCTCTTCTCAGCGGTGCTGTTCTTGTGCCGGTTTTTTGCAGTCATGTTTTAGAAAATGTAATTGTACTTAAGTTAGTTGGAGTTCGGAAGGATGTGAACCTGTCTGGCTTCTGCTGCTCCTGCCGCTGGTTTTGCAGTCGTGGATGAGAGCGGTTTGAGTCCAGGCCCACCAGAACAGCAGCGTATCAGTGAACGCGTCGTGTCTTTCCTCGGGCCCTTTCTGCTGAGGTATGCGGATGGGGGCTGGCCCATGTTAAGTTCTGGGCCCACGGTGAGCAAAACCAATGAATGATTTCTGCTCTGATTTACGCTAAAAAAATAACAGCTTTCCTGTGTCACAAATTCACTTTTCAGTCTTTTCACTCATTGCCTACTTCATTGTGATATCTTGCCCAATATAAGTTATGACATTCCAATAAAGTGTAGAACTTGTGGGTCATACGACAAGGACCTATAGGGTGCAAAAGCATAGTTTTTTTAGTACAGGCTTCGTGCAGCTGTGCGTCAGAAGCAGCAGGCCTATAGATGCGCAAGACTTGTGCTGGGTCACACTGGCTCCTCCTTTCATACGTGGCAACTTAACTGTCTGGACACACATGTTTCTGTACGGCATTGGCATACACACTGCTTTGTTTAACTTGACATAAAAGATAGATTCTCCCTTAAATCATGTGTATCAAATATATTCAAGTTCTAACCTAGACTAATAGGCCGAATGATAAAATCTTGCTATACTTGACCATTTTACTTTCCCCCTTGTTTCTTTTTTTAGTCTAAATATAAACGAACAAACAAATGTCGTATGGACACAATGGCTGTTTGCAACTCTTTTAACTTTTCTTGTTTCTTGGGCAAATAAATTAACCTTATGACTGATAGCACTGCATCCATAGATACTAAAAACACTAGAATCTAGATAAACTGGCACTGCTAATCGTCAACACTAGGTGTCAGTGTAGGTGTGAGTCGTAGGCCAACTAGAGTTTGAGGGTATTTCTATGTCAGTTTGCCATAGCCCATTCATTTTTTAAATGTCCAAAAAGACTAAAGTATAAACATAAAATAAAGATAAATTCACAAGCTATCTGATATCGGAAAGCACAGCATAATTACTTTTCTAAATATTTGAATCTATTGATATGCTTACTTGTTTACAATCCTGTATTATATTAAATAGTGTTCTTATTTATAGTATTTTAATGTATTTCCTACGATTCCAATGACCACTGATCCCTGACTGAGCCCGGGCATGTATCTGTTAAAATAACCCGGTGCAGATATTTCCTGCGGGCCCTGAACGGGCCGCATGTCTCCGCCCAGACGCCGTGACGCCGCCGCGCTTCCTCCACTCGCTCAGGTGTGATGTTGCAGTGAACGGCGCCGCTGAGGAGTTTGCCCATCGATACATCTGTGTGCAATGGCTTAAATATACGAGATCACGAAGTCGCAGTCGCTTCAGTGGCGCCCGAATGGCGTATTTTCCTTTCTCACTTCTTTTCCTGTGGACGAAGCGGGGACAGAGCTGAGATGAAGCCTGACAACGACATGAGCAATTGAAGTGTTTACCCCAAGAGGAATAAGCTAGCGGTCTGGCTAGCCCCTTAGCTTGACAACCAATACACGCAGTGACAGCTTGGATAAAACAATACAACCATGGCCGGACTGATCAAGAAACAGATCCTGAAACATCTGTCCAGGTTAGTGTGTGCTAGTGGTCACATTTAAGCAGGGAGCCCACCGGGATGCAGCGTCCTACTGTCAAAGTGCTGGTAGCTAGATGGTGTCCACATCCCCGCGTTACTCACTGTCGGCGCTTTTTGTTTATGACCAGTTTTAAACACTGAATCTCTGGACACTTTGCGTGTGCTTTGGCATTGGCGGTGGTGTCACTTCTGTAAATCCGAGTAGAGGTGTTGGCACGGCTAACATTAGCATTGCTGCTAAACGTTGAGAGGCTTATCCTAGCAGGTTGAACCAGTTCTGATTCACTAAGGTATTTTCAAGCTGCAATCTCAGTCGTACCTCAAAATCAGGTGGCAATAGCATCACATTACGTGGTTTATATCTTTTAAGCAGGTGATCGTATGAAGCAATTACCCAAGGGCAGTTTGTTTACACCTACACTGTGTTAAAGGTGCTTCATACAATCAAGTGACCTGTAATTTCCCTCAAGCACCTGTTATCTTTGAGCCTCGGTTGGCTCAAAACTCTTTTAGTTTCTGTTGATAACACATATTAGAGTGGCAGCTTGTTTCACCAGTTTTATATGCATTATTAATTGTTTTCCACTGCCCCCTTGGTGGCATTTAAATGCGCTAGTTGTATTGTTCGTAATTTGTAGAAAAGGGGAGGGCAAGTACTGATACTTCAGACTTACGCATTAAAGCTGCTTTAGTTCCCAGTATTCAAGTTATTTAGTTAGTATCATCAGTGTTTAACTTTTGTATTGTACTCATAATTGACTATAAGCCTTTAAAATAATAACGGTGAGTGTATGACCTACATATGGCTCATGGTTATGCAGACAGACTGGTTTCTAAGGCTGGAAGTGTCATAGTGCTTAGTCACTACTAGCTAGTAGACGCCTGTGTGAGCATTGATAAGATAATCTATTTACATAAATTCTTAATAGTTTTTCATTGAATTGCATTACAACAGCATTTGTTACTGTAGATTGTAATGTCTGCTGTACTTTGCAAACAAAACAAATGCCAGTATGCCCTTCATTCCTCTTTTGGTTAGCGTCCTTGTCTTTGTGTGTGGTGGCAGCAATACTTCTGTTTTACCTGAAATTGTTTTCCTGTAAGCAACTTTACAATAAACACTGACTGTTCTGCTGCCACTGAGTGTGACCATAACACTGTGTTTTGTTCCAAAGCTTCATCTCACAGAAAATCAACACCGTCACAATGTTAATCATAAGGGCTATTATTTAAAAATGTATTGAACAAGAGACTAGCATGTATGCAGCAGGATTTTGTCATTGAAAATGGAAATGTTGAGAACTAAAACACCAAATTATAACATAAACAACTTGGCCGTCATTTCTTTTGTAATAAACAACAAATCGGTTTTACAATTATCAGTAAAAGCTTCCTCCTATTCTCCTTCCTCCTAATTTTTATGAAATTAAATTCAGAATATTATTGTTTTGGTTCTTTTAACACAAATAAATGTAAAATTCAAGTTAAGTTTAAACTCCAAATGCTTTTGAGACAGATTGGTTGTAGACATCTCAATAAAAACTAAAAAACTAACTAAAAAACCCCAAAACTTAGTAATAACACAAACTCTATTATCATGCGATTATATTCACAGCTCCATTTTGAAAGAATAAAATGTCTGTGTGGAGTTTGTGGCCACAGAGTCTCCACTCCACACTGACTGGCGATGATGCAGCAATGTGGAGGACCTCTGTATTTGCGGTGCTGTTGTTCAGATGCACTGAAGAGCTTTTATGGCATGACTCATGACTGAGGCGTACTGTGGGTGTCTTCGGCTCTGCAGCTGGGAGACTGAATGCCTGCTCAGCGCCGCTCTTGTGTATGTGCGATCAATGCTACAATATTAGCAATCTTACACTGTACTATGATTTCTCAGTACCAGTGAAGTGACTACATATTAGACTGCAGACTTCTCTAATTACCTGCGTTTTTCTTTTTGTGTAATATTTTATGACGTTTTATTTTATGCGTCTTATTCATGTAGTGAAAACAAAGAGAGTAGCATAGAAATTGTAGTTAACTGAAATATTTTGCTTATTCTGCCAATCTCTGTGATCGCACATTATTCTCGCACTTAGCTAGACTTAATGCTTTATCATTTAAGCTCAGGGGTACAAACTATTTCCTTCAATTCTCAAACTGCCAAAACATCTTAAAATAACAAAGAACTGAATTAATAAGTAGAAGTGGAAAGTGAAAATGGAACCAGGCTTTTTGGGAAATGCAGAGAGGGGATGGCTAAAGGCTCAGTCAAGTTTAGCATGGTATTGAATCTTTTGAAATAAAGCATGTATTGTAATTCATCCTAAATGATGTGGAATAAAAATATTGCCTTTACATTGAAAAAATCTTGTGTATCAGAGTGACAAAAGCAGTATAGATTTGATTTTAGTACTCAAATGAAATTCCTGCTTTCCAAGTTTTACCAGCATACGCCCATACTTCTGGCAAAATAGCTGCCTCTTCTTTATACTTTAATTAAGGCCTGAAATGAAGTAAAAATAAATAAAATACTATGAATTTCCTGCCTTTGATACAACTTTGCTAGTCAGTTATTCCTCAGTTGTGCTGTCCCTGAATGACCACTTGAGCTATGACAGTGTTAATTCTTGACCAATGGCATGAATTTCAGTACATCCCAGCAGTCTTTCATTTTTTTCTATAACCTTAGGGAACATATCTTTTAAGTATAAGCTCAGATGAAATGGCTAAACTGCAATAACTGGATATATTACAAGACTGTAACAGGTTTAAACATGTATTTGAAGAAATTTGCCTTAAGGTTTTGATTCCAAAAGCTCCACAGCTTTGTATTTCCCTAATGCAGTATTAGAGTGATATGGGCCATTTCTATCTACTCAAGGGTGCTAATAATGTCTCAAAAATATGATGCCATTTGTTGTTCACAGCCTTGTCATTACACAACATCATATTAGAGCAGCAGATTGATTTATTGATGAAGGCTGAGGACAGAAAGTGGAGAGGAAACGAGACGAGGCCCAAGGGAGTCCCGCAAGCCTGTTCAGGGGAGGAGGGGGAGCTTGCCAGCACCTGATACTTGATCGGCTGTGAGAATAAATATTTCACTGGGCAAGTGACTCAGACGATGTCACCGCTCCTGCACTGTGCTCGTGTTTTTGCCCAGTGTGAACAGTCTACCATTTGGTCGGTTGTTGAGTTTGATTCCCTATGTGTCTCTGTTGTTGACATTGTCTTGAAATAATTCATAAGGAAGCTGAATGAGAGGAAACTCTGAAGTGGTGAATGGAAAGCCACAGGTTAATCCCGCCCAATACAAATTATTTATTGAGAAATATGCTGTACAATACATCACTCAAGATCAGTTGTACTCTCCTTGAGACAATGAATTGACAATGAAAAAATTTGCAATGTAGAAGTTAGACCAAACTTTTTGTGACTGAGACCTTTTTGAGGTCTCAGTCACAAAAAATGTTCAGCCCCAGTTAGATACTAAGAAAAAGGCTTGACCCTTGATACAGATTGAAATTGTCTTTGTGAATCGGAATTTTCAACACATTTTTGGTTCTTTATATAGATCAGTGATTCGGAAACTATTTGGGAAAAGTCTACTTTTGTTTTACTTACTTGGTTTTTTCAGTTACAATGATATGACTGAAATGAGTTAAAATGAGTATCTTGTTTCATTACTAGTTTTAGGATTGTTTTGTATGGTGGGTGTGTAGCAACTTTTTATTTTTTGACAACCTTAGTCCAAATTATAGAATGCATGGTCCCAAAATTCTTTCTTCTATGTTCACCCCCCTTTCCCCCTCTGGTGAGAAAATGGACAGACTTCCTCACTACAAACACTTCAATAATCATTTTTCTTTATGGTTCTTTATGAGTAAAATGTGTCCTTTTGAGCTTTGATCAGATCCTATTCAAACTTAGAGGTGTGGCAGAGATTAGCCATGTAACAAGATTACACCTCACTACTCATGTGCTCTATAAAACGTCACCTAGAATTTTAAAACATTGCTTGGATTTGAAGCTTGGTAACTTTGTTATAACAGTGAATCAATGCACGTTTGCTTTTGAACATATGGAACAAAAATCTGTGTGAACTATCAGCCCCCCCATGGCTAAATATTAACAGATAATCAATACAGAGATAGGTGGGTCATGGGCACAGACTTATTTGTACTGTCTGTATACTAAAGCTAAGGAGGAAATTACTTTTTCGCTTTTATGTCATGTTTACATTGTCATACATAACAAATACTCCCATCCCAGCCCTATATTCTGGTGTATTTTGAGTGTTGGCACTTTCTCTGCGCTGTGTTAATTTCGTTGCTCTAATCCTAAAATACAGTGCCCATTCTGTCCTCATCCATCATCCAAATCTTTGCCAAACATTTGTTACTTAAATTAGGCCAAAACTGAAGCTTCGAGCTGATTTCTCTTGTGTGCATTTTCCTCAAGGTTTGCCAAGAATTTGTCTCCGGATAAGATCAACCTGAGCACGCTGAAGGGGGAGGGGCAGCTGACCAACCTGGAGCTGGACGAGGAGGTGTTGCAGAGCCTCCTGGACCTGCCCACCTGGCTCGCCATCAACCATGTGGGCTGCAATAAGGCTGCTATCAGGGTGAGCCCCACCACACTGTGGGAAACATCTTAGACAGTTATCCTCAAGGTCTGGACTGATCATAATTTATTATTGAAATGATCATCCATGACTTATTTAATAATTAAAGCCCCACTGTGCAAGTACCACCTGCTTATATTCGTGGAAATACTACTCCTTTGGCTATAATATTCCAGAGTATGGCACAAGTATGATACTCAGTACTTTACTATTCCTTTTATAATTTCATCAAATAATTGAAAATGGTGACCAAACTCAAATTGTTATTAGCTGCACTTCCACTATCATTGTGTGTATTAATTAATATTGATGTAGCCATAAAGCAATATAAAATACAATAAAAGTAAAGCAATATTATTGATATGTATACTAATGACATGGTCCATCTTCTGTTAAAATTAACTTTTGCAGATGTTTATAGCAAAATGCCAAATAGTGGTCAAGCAGTGAATAAGTGAAATATGTCAATATATTGAAACAAAATATGGTATAACCTGTATTTATTATCAGCATTTCTTTTGCATTTGCTGATTGAATTCACATGTTGTGCCAAAATGTAGTGATCCATGAGGTTGCATCATTGGGAGTAAACTTTTCCATGATAGGCGTGTCACTGTGTCTGTCTCGAATGTCATTGCTGATGCTGCACATGTCAAGGCTCTGGAGCCACTGGTCACTCCCTGGAAACAGTGAATGAAGTTTTGGTCCAATTTTATTTTGTGACTCTATTTTTATTCTGCCCAAGGTTTTCTGACGCACACCGTGACTTAGTTGGGCATCTTACCAACCATAAGGATTCTCTTCACTGTCTGCCACTTTATACAATAATAATTTTTGTTTATTTTTTCTGTGCAATGCATATCATTTTGGACATTTATATTTTGAATTGGCAAAACAACTGAAAATTTACCATAGTATTCCTCTTTGTACAGTTTTATGCCAATACAATAGAATTACACCCCCTAGTGGGCTATATAATTAAGTGTTTTTATATATTTTTATGATTTTTACAGATACCATGGACAAAGTTAAAGACTCACCCTATTTGTTTGGTAAGTCTCCTTTGTGTTAACTCACATAGTAACAAGTCATATTTTATCAGCTCACCAGAAGGAAGTTGCTACATGTGATGTAGCACAAGGGGTTCTTAATTATGGTGTACAGAATGAACAGATCATTGTGGAATTTTCTTTCCTCTGTGTACCAGTCTTTTGAACAGGCCACTGGAAAACTCTAACAACTGCTAAATATCATATGGTGGAGGAAATAAGTATTTGATCCCTCATATTTTTTTAGGTTTGCTCACTGAGAAAGAACTGAGCAGTCTAGATTTGTAATGGTAGGTTTAATTTTACATTAAGAGATAGAATATCAAAAACGAAAATCACATTATAGAAAATATATTTATTCCATTTTATTGTGTGAAATAAGTATTTGATCCTTTACCAACCATGAAGTGGTCTGGCTTCAACAGACCAGTTAGACATTCCTAATCAACTTGTCACCTAAATTAGACTCCTGTTTTAACTAGTCACCTGTATAAAAGTCAGAATCACAGAATTAGTTAGTCCATCAGACAAACTTTCCAACATGGAAAAGAAGAAATGGAAGAGCTGTCTAGGGATGTCAGGGACAAGACTGTAGACCTGCACAAGGCTGGAATGGGCTACAAAACCATAAGCAAGAGGCTGTGTGTTAAGGAAACAACTGTTGGTGCAATTGTTTGAAAATTTAAGAAACACAAAATGACCGTCATTCCAGCTCGGTCTGGGGCTCCATACATGTCACCTCATGGGGCTTCAAGTGATCATGAGAACAGTGAGAAATCAGCCTAGAAGTACATGGGAGGAGCTAGTCAATGATCTCAAGGCAGCTGGGACTATGGTCAGTAAGAAAACCATTGGTAACAGTTTACGCTGCAATGGATTCAAATCCTGCAGTGCTTGCAAGTTCCCCCTGCTTAGGAAGGCACATGTGCAGGCCCATCTGAAGTTTGCCAATGAGCACCTGAATGATTTAGAGGCTGATTGGGAGAAGGTGCTGTGGTCAGATGAGACCAAAATCGAGATCTTGGGCATTAAACTCAACCCCGGTGTTTGGAGGAAGAGAAATGCTGCCAGTGACCCCAAGAACACCATCCCCACCATCAAGCATGGAAGTGGAAACATTATGCTTTGGGGGTGTTTTTCTGCCAAGGGCACAGGACATCTTTACTGGCCATGTGGCTTTAAAGTCCTGAGTGAGAACTTCCTTCCCTCTGCCAGGAAACTGAAAATGGGTTGTCAATGGGTCTTCCAAAGTGACAATGACCCAAAACATACAGCCAAGACAACGAAGGAAAGAAAGCAAAAAGGAGCATGTTAAGTTCAAGGAGTGCCCTAACCAGTTTCCAGACCTTAACCTGAAAACCTATGGCTTGAAGCTCCAAGTTGTCAAACAACAGCCACTAAACCTTAATGATTTAGACATGATCTGCAAAGAAGAGCGGACCCAAATTCCTTCTGATGTGTGCACAAACCTGGTCAATTACAAGAAATGTCTGACCTCTGTGCTTGCAAACAAGGGTTTTGCCACCAAGTACTTTTTGTCTTTTTTGGCTAGAGGGTTCAAATACTTCTTTCACGCAATGAAATGCGTAATTATGCGAAAGTAATTATTTTCTTTAAAGTTATTATCTGGATTTTTTTTTATGTTCTGTCTCTCACTGTTAAAATAAACCTACCATTAAAACGATAGACTGTTCATTTCTTTGTCAGTATACAAACTTGCAAAATCAGCAAGCGATCAAATACTTATTTTCTTCACTGTAAGACTGCGTTTTTAACAAGTCTCATTGTTTTCATTTTCTAGACTTTGGATAAAGTGGTAATGGAGATGAGTACTTGTGATGAGCCACGTCCACCCAATGGCCCATCTCCCCTAGCAACGGCATCAGGTCAAAGGTAAAATTGTTTTTGCATTTTTTGATAGACTTGTTTTCTGAAATGCCACATTACTCGTCTAAATCTTGCTCTACTGCCTTTTTGTGCCACAGTGAATATGGCTTTGCAGAGAAGGTAGTGGAGGGCATTTCTTTGTCTATTAATTCCATCGTGATCAGGATCAGTGCGAAGGCCTTTAACGCTTCCTTTGAGCTGTCCCAGCTTCAGGTGTACAGTGTCAATCCGAGCTGGAGTGTCAGTGACCTACGCTTCACTCGCATCCAGGACCCTCAGAGGGGAGAGGTGTGTGGTGCATTTTGGAGCAAGCTACTGTTACACACACTCTATATCTATATCTATATCTATATCTATATCTATATCTATATCTATATCTATATCTATATCTATATCTATATCGATTGATCGATAGATAAATAACACTAAGTAACACTAATATTTGGTGTTTGAATTTGTTTGGTCTAGATCCTGAGCTTTAAAGAGATCAGCTGGCAGATGATCCGCATTGAGGCAGATGCCATCCAGAGTGCTGAACACGAGGTGATAAGTGCCCCTATTCGCCTCATCACCAACCAATCCAAAATCAGAGTCACGCTCAAGAGAAGGGTAAGGGGTACTTTGTTTATAATGCAGCTCATTTGGAACTTAATAAAGCTCAGTTATCAAAAGTATTGTTAAGATAAAGAAAAAAGGTGCAAAATATATTTATAAAACCACTAGTAAGAACATTTTCCCCAACCCCACAGCCATTGCTAAGAGGCCGAGTTATTTGTGAACAGCATTGTCAGCAGATTTATTTTTTCTTTCAATTTACAACACTTATGATTTGTTTGTTGTTGCACTTCTTTATTTTTTAACAATTACAGATTAAAGATTGTAATGTGGTGGCCTCTAAGCTCCTTCTCATCCTGGACGACCTTCTGTGGGTGCTGACAGATTCGCAGCTCAAAGCTATGGTGCAATACGCCAAGTCTCTGAGTGAAGCCATGGAAAAGTCAAATCAGCAGAGGAAGAGCCTGGCCACTGAAGACCAGGTACTCCCACCAACTACCCTTTCTGAACCAATGTGCAAAATAATGTCTGTAATGCCACCTACTGGAAAGACTTAGAACTGATATATTATGAAGCTCTAAATGAAAAATGTATTTAAATACAATTAAACTTACTTATTCCCCAGGTCTCATCCTCCACGCCTCCAACAGCCCAACAGGTGCGCACACAACAGGCATCGTCAGCAGCAGACCCCAGTGCAACTATGGCAAAGCTCTTCAGTGACTTTGACGTATGCGAGACGTCTCACCATCTTCAGATCAAGCACCTAGACCTGCACATCTGCGATGACATCCACGCCAAGGACAAAGGTAGAGAGAAGGAAATTCTTGCTCAGCCCAATCTCACATGTTTACAGCTATTTCCTTTGTTCCTTTTTCAGCTATCAACAAGCGTGTCACAGGAGGGGCCATGCAATTGTCCTTCAGTTCCATCACTCTGGACTATTATCCTTTCCACAAAGCAGGTATGTGGGTTTTTTATCGTATATACCAGTTCAAACTTTACTCTTTACTTGTGGTTATCTTATTCATTTCCTACAAATATATATTTTTCAGGTGCCAGCTGTCTTCATTGGATGCACTATGGAGAGGCCACTAAAGCCAGAGAGAGCTGGGCCCGAAACCTTCTGGAGGAGTTTAGGTCAAATGTGGATATGCTGAAGAGTGCTGTTCGAGATCAAAAGTCCTCCTCTGCTCACAGTTCACCACAGCATGGTAAAGGCATATTCATTGCAAGTGGTAATCTGTG
The DNA here is from genome assembly GCA_000787155.1 of Scartelaos histophorus. Taxonomy (NCBI): domain Eukaryota; kingdom Metazoa; phylum Chordata; class Actinopteri; order Gobiiformes; family Gobiidae; genus Scartelaos; species Scartelaos histophorus. The sequence continues at coordinate 20,325 of KN490135.1, forward strand.
AGACTGATACATTTGAGTGGTCTTGGAAATTCAGGGTTTGTTTAAACTCAGTCACACATTAATGTGGTCAATCATAATGATGTGACTGGTATTTACCTGACCCGTGTGGGTTTTTTGTCCTCAGTGTCCCTTAGGGACGATGTGTATGGGCCCCTAGAAGGTCAGGAGAGTGCAGAAGGAGAAGTAGGGCTTAGAGAGGCAGAAGGAGTCGTAGAGTGGGGCCTACAAGCACAGCCTCCAGCCCAGTGCTGCTGGTGCCTAGAGCCAGGTACCATGGTGTGGTGTGCACAGTTTGGTGCAGTGATGCACACCTCTCATTCAGATTAGAGTCTTTTCCTTTTGCCAACTGAGTGATTCTCTGTGTATTTTGGCTTGTAGTGCTTTGTCTTATTTTGTCAGTTTCCTAATTCTTGAATCTGCTGTTATTTTCCAGGTAAAATAAACACAAGCTCTTCCTTCAGTCCACCTCCACCTCAAACTCCCAAGTCTCAGCTCATGTCGAGTTCATTAGTTCTCAGGATGGCCGATTTTAGCATTTACCAGGTTTGTTTTTTCATTTTTTTATATTTTGTGTGCATACATTAACAATTATCTTGTTTACATTGCAATACAATTGTTTTAGGTTTCAACAGCAGACCAGCGCCGCTCTAGCCCCAAGGCCATGATCTCCTGCAATAAAAAGTCTTTATACCTGCCTCCGGAGATGCCAGCCATTCATGTTGAGTTTACAGAGTACTACTTCCCTGATGGAAAAGACTACCCCAGTAAGACAATGCTCTTCTTTCCTATGCAAGGCATATGTTTATTAATTAAGTGGCTGGCTTTAATCTAATCATGCCTTATTGATGTATCATTATTGACTTCTGCTAAGTTGAGGAGATAAGAAATGCTCACAGAACTTCTGATTAATTGGCAAATTAGTCACAAATTTCATGCATAAGTCATTTTTAAATGCTGCCTGGGGCATACATGTCAGAATATCTGCGGTAACATTTCATCAACTGTAAAAATCTTAAAACAAAACTCCTTGCTCTTTCCTCTTAGTCCCATGTCCGAACCTGTTTGCCCAGCTGAATGCCCTACAGCTCGTCCTGGATCCCCGCAGCCTTGTGTGGCTCAACCTTTTTGCCCTGGACCTGAGGCAAAGTCTGGAGCAGTTCATGGAGATCTATAAACTCAATGATTCACAGAAGCCAGATGAGCATGTAGACATAAAGGTGGATGGTCTCATGCTAAAGGTAGGAACCTAGGAGATGCATAATACCATAGCAATATAAAATAATGCAGTAAATCATACCAAAATAAGTTTTGATCATCTGATTTTCATGCCGGGCTCTTCTTGTAGCTTGTGATTCCTACGGATAAAGACCCTTCGTACCCTGCGGACCTTCCTCACTCTATTTCGGTTCAGACCTCTGAAATGGTGGCCACAAACACACGGCATCCAACAAACTGCACACGCTCTTGCCTGGAAGCCCTTCTCCAAGCTTTTCAGGAGCAGGACTTCTTTTCCTCCTCTACCTTAGCATTCCCTCACACCCCTACCTCTCTACCTCTCCTTCATCCTGTCTTCCACCGCCATGCTCATGAACAAGATACAAGACTTCATGATATCTACAAGGGCCTCGTGGTGCCCACTATTGCCACGGACTCTCTGAAGATGCCAGCTGCCAGTGACTTCTGGGCACTGCACTTTGCTCAGTTCTGGGTGGATTATGAAGGCAAGGGCCGACCTCAGCCTTTTGTGGATTCTTTTCCTCTCACGTTTTGGGCTTGTCAACCTGCGAAGCTTGTCCAGCACCACCACAAGCGCAAAGATGCCAATGAATCAGGACTGTACAGAAGCACATCTGCAGATGGTGACGGGCGATGGCAGAGGAAGCGTTTACTTAAAGAGTATTATAGCAGTGATGGAGCTCCAGCGCCATCACCAGCTGCATCACTGCCTCCCACTAATGGACTTCATAAACCACGCTCACTGGACAGCCTCTCATCTTCAAGCAAAGAGGCTAATTTACATGTTTTGGTGCATGTACACAAACCATTAAGTGCTCAGGTAAAGCAGATATGTTTAAAATGCTCTAATTGGTTACAGTTGGTTTAAACAATTCTTGGAATTCTGTGCATTTTATTTTCCATTTCTAATGTAATTTGTGTGTTTAGGTGAGCCATCAACAGTATGTGTTCCTCATGCAACTTCAGCGCAGTATCAAAGCTCTGCAGCAGACTTTACAGCAGGATCTTGAAGAAATGAGCTCAAAAAAAGACCGCAAGGATAACTGCCCTGCTGCAGACCAGCAGCCCTTCACTGCCTGCCTTGGCCTCTTGCTCCAAAGTGCAGAGGTGTCTCTACTTTTGAAGCCTGTGCCTCATGCCGAGAGCTCTCCTCTGGCGTCTGAACTGTCGCCCTCCGAGAGCAGAGGAACACTGGACCCGGCCCGTGAACCAGCAGATGGAGCAGACAAGGTCCCAGAGGAGACAGGTGCAAGGTCAGAAAGTGGAGCGACCAAAGGCCCCTGCACTGTAGACCAGTTGTTGTGTGGAGAGATTTTAGAGGATGAAGTGGCTCAGGGAAGGACTCCCCTTATACCAACTTCATCCACAACATGTTCAGACTCTAATCACAAAGTCTCATTGGATGAGAGGACTTCAGCTAAGAACTCTGGGAAGTGGAGTTCAGAGGAGGAAGTCAAACCGCTGGGTGAATCTGGATTACCCAAATCTCAGAACTGTGACCCTCTGTGTGATTCACTGGGTGGCAATGACAAGACGGGTGCTGGGAAAATGCCACAATCTGTATCAAGGTAATTACAAAGTCACACAAAATTATATATAGTATATATAATATATATATATTTTTTTTCCAGAAGTGTTATATCCATTATGACATATTGTGAGTCATATTTTACACATTCTTCATTTTTATTTTATTATTTTATGCCACAGAAATGTACTGCTTTGTAATAGATTTTGTTTTGGGGTGTCTTCTCACCCTGTGTCTTTTCTTTCTTTGCGAATATTAATCTACATACATGAGTTTTGAACTGCTTTACCCACAAGGGGATCTGTTTGGCCATTTTGTCATCATCTTACAGACATTTTTAATGTTTGCGATTTTCTTGTGCTTCTCACTGTATGGATGTTGATTCTGTTTGTCTGCACTCATCTTCAGTCTCACTCATTCTTCTTCCTTTACTGCTGCTAAAGCTTTGCTTTGACCCTTGAGAGGTGTGTTTTTTCTCTCTATCAAGGAAAGGAAGTTTGTCTGTGGTTTCTGATCTTCTCAGCTCCTCAAACTCCAGCAGATCCACCTCCCTTTATTCCATGTCCAACATGTAAGGATCTGTGCTAACTATTTAGGAGCTGGGCTGCACAACTTTGTTATAGAAGTGTATATCCAGCCTTTTTCTCCAACAATTAGTCTCCTCTAAAGATTTTCAAACATTATCAAACAGATTTTATGCTGCGGGTTTAAACACTGCATGCAAATTTGCCTTTGCAGCGTTGTATATTTATAATATGAACATGGTGCAGCCCTGCTGATGTGTGTGTAGGTGTTAATCTGTGCCCTATACTAACTCAAGAACTCACTCGGCATGCATTTGCATGTGTGCATGACCCAGTACTAGTAATGTGTATATTTCTTATGTGGAGTTTTGGTTTCCCTGTGCTTTCAGTCTACCTGTTCACTGGTGTTTGTGATATATGCATAATTGTTTGTATCCTATTAGTTTTTGTGGCACTAGGATTCAGGATTTTAAGATTATAGCCCCAGCTTTATGCAGAGTCTTAAACAAAACTCATTCCCTTTCATTCAATCAGTATTTCAAATTCAAAGTAATGACATTGTAACATGGCTAAATCAAGCATCAGTATTTATTTAACTGTAAGTTAATAAAGGCTTGACCTATTTGTGTTACAGTGGTCGTTTGATGAGAGATCGCTCCCAGTCAAATTTTTCAGTGTCATATAAGAACATGAAGAAAAGTCCATCTCTTCAGTCATTGGACAACATTTCAATAGACAGTTGCACGGAAGATGGTGACCCTTACAACCTTCTGGAAAGAGGTACAGCAAACTATCTAGTCTGTTTGAGTTGGGACAATTATCAAATCACAAAGGCAACAATTATTGAATTAATATAATGTCCTCTGCAAAGAACAAAATATACTTTTATTATGACTTCATTTTATAGAAAAACCTTGTTGTGCCATTAGTGAATGTTATAGACCTCCTATAACATTTTCTGAAATTCATGGCATTCTTAGACTAGTTCATAAGTCTACTCTCATATGTTAATGCTTCTGGAGTTGTTTGCAATGTGAACTCTAAAAATCATTAACTCTAAACATCTTAATAAATATACATATACTGCAAAACTAAACCCAATTGCAACTTGTCAGAAAAATGCAATCGATTTTTTCCCCCAATTGGACTGATTTTGAACAGCAGGTGGCAGCATTGTTCTAGTAAAACATTATCACAAAGACCATAGTGTGAATCTGGCCTGCGTTTGATCCACAGATGATGTCTCCATCTCGGGCTTTAAGGATGTCATCAGTGAACATAGTGCCACAGAGAGTGCTTTGGATAATGCTGCAGAGGTGGTGATGGGTCAGTACCAGGATGGGGGTGCATCTCCGGACACTGTGAGCGCCACCTCACAGAGCATCGACGAACCCACCAAAGACATAGTAAGACAACAATGCATATGTTGTATTCACTGCATTAGTCAATCATAGTTAAGAGTCGATTAGTCAATAATTCTCACTGCAAATAGGATTGCCTCTCCACAGATCTGACCTGTAAAGTAGCTTATACATGTCTCCCTTGAGATATAGTTCTGTATTCTAGACAAAGCAATCATCTCCATGAAGACAAGTAGGTAACACACCCTCCACCAGGAAAACGCGCAATGCACCTTTCATTAAACCTATTTTTCCAAGTCCATTCAGCTGATAGCAACCATGTCTATTTTTGGATAATGCCACCACCTAAAATGATGATATGAAAATATTTGTTTTGTTTTTGTTTTGTGTGGATAGACACAGTCATTTCATATGGAATATTAATGAGATGAAAGCATCTAATTTTCGACAAATAATACACAAGTTCTACCATATTTGAAACCTCATGGTTTATGGGATATTGTGATATTATGAGAAGAGAAGTGCTTATACCTAACTGTAAGCCATTTTATTTATTTGGAGATGAAGGTTGCTCATGTGCACTGCGCATTGTCTTCCTTAGGTGTCTGTGCTGATGCTAAAAGTGCAGTCTGTGTGTGTGGGCATGGAGGCCATAGGTGAAAGCACAGCTGTGGCTCTAGAGGTGGGTCGAGTCATGTCCAGCCAGCTCGGCAACGTCAGCCTCAGGCAGTACCTCAGCAACCGCAGCCTGGGTAAGAAACACAAGGAAATTAATTGTGGACGTTGCATTTTGTGGCATCTAAAAAGAGCATGTTGCGTTTTTTATGCACTGAAATACATACAGCATAAATTAAACTTGAATGAATCTTTTACATTAGTATGTTGGGACCTGAAGAGCACATCATCATCAGATCTTTAGAGGAGAAAAAAAGTAATTGTTCTCGAGAGGCAAATTATCTTGAATAGAGTGCTATATAGTTGCTGTAGATAAAACATTGCAAACACAGACTGCACAGATGACAATTTTTTACTGCAGATACAAACACGGTGAATGCACAGTAAAAATATACAATGTCATTTATCTGGAATGTTCCACAGCAGGGCATTAAACTGATCGATCTTGATTCATCCCATTCATAACAGGTATTTGGCCTGATGGCTTCATCTCTTTTTCATGGCAATGGATAATATCATAATATAGAACATTCCCCACAAAGCAATAATAAGGATCCAAGCATGTGGCAGACTCTCCACCAGAAAAGTTGCATAGTGCACCTTTAAAATCAAATACAGGAGAAAAAGACTTGATAGAAAAGAATTCAAACAAACTTTCTACCGCTGTTGATCCACCCGTCAAGGGGGTTTCACGGAAAATCATCATGAAGCGTGCACATGTGTATTCAGACTAACAGTCACTCCTCCACTTACCTTGCCAAAACTCCCCACAGGTATGGTGAATTCTGTATCAATACCTGCTCAGAGCCAAGGTAACTGCTGAGTGTCAATTCACCATCTGCATATTGACCGCATGCTTTCATCACGTCTGCATTCGTGCTTGTGCTTTCTCATGTGAAATCTCATTTGCAGACCCGGCATATTTACTGTAGATTCACAATATACACAGTCATGAATTTCCAGTGCAACATTTTTCTAGTACCAGTGATTTTCTTCTGTCTGTGGTTGTGTGTGTGTGGATCACTTAAGGGATCTGACAGCAATGGATTGAGTACTCCCATTACTTGCAACATTAGGCTCAGAATTTAAACTGTCTTTATGTCTCCACATCACTCACTGGATATAAATTAACCGCTATGTACCCTGACAAATGCAAGCCCCTAATTGGCCCAGTGTTCATTTTTGCTTCTTGCTCTCTCTATCTCTGTGTCCTGATCCTCTCATCCCCTCAGCAGCAGCATATAGTTCTGTGCTCTTTCTGTCCAGTGATTCAGGAGATGGTACATGTGCCAATGTCGTCCCCGTCTGCTCCTGTCTTGGCAAAGGAAACCGCTCACTTGTTTCCTCCTTTTTCCTTATTGTCGTTTTTACTAATCTGAACACCTCCTTCTCTAGGGCACATCCACTTTCATCGCTCCTGTCTTATCATGGTCTCTCACACTGCGCTGCCAGCTTTACTTACCCACTCTCTCTATCTCTTTCCATTTTGCCTCAACATACAGTATGTGCCAGAAATATGCAGGAATATTTACACAGGATCCCTACCACAATATTTAATACCATTCAGTGTCATTGTACTGTGTATATAAATGGTTGATGTCTTATCTTTCATGCAAGAGCCATTAACACCTTCCTAACAGCAGTGATTTTGTCTCTCTGCTTGCATTTGTGCACCGTCAATTCGCTTCCTCTAACTAATTTTAATGGTTTTATTGTTTCCATTGAATGAGTAAAAGCTTGGGAAAAGGGTGCTTCATCTAACCACAGCTCCCTATCTTTCCCGTAGGAGGTGGTGATGTCTTCTCAGGGGTGCAGACTTTCCATGGTCCAGAGGTCTGTGCACGTCTAGAGTCTGGAGCCAGTGCTGCGGTCCACTCTGAACTAGCAAAACGCAATGGCTTCTTGACTCTGTGTCTCCAAGGTTACCGAGCAAACTTCTTAATGTCCACACTGCGCAACATGGCCCACTTTTTGGAAGATTACTCTGCTCCACAAGTGCTGCCAATGGAGATCAGTGTTATGGATACACACATCAACCTAAAGGTAATGCTGTTTAAGAAATATAATGTCTCTTTAATTGCCCCAAGAACGGACTGTATAAATATTTTAAAGGTAAGGAGAAATGAGCCGTTACACTGGCTTTTCCCCACAAAAATGTTGTCCTCTGACCAACTTTTACAGTATTTAGCCTGTGCTTTCACAAGTAGATTCCATATCCATGTTTCTATGACCAAAGTTAAATAATTTGAACCATTGCCTAATTGGAATTTGGATCTGACCAGAATGTTTAATGACGTAGAAAGGCGGTTTGCCTTGACTCCAGGGTTTTTCACGGCTGGGTGATTTCACCTGATGTGGAAACTGTGGTGTGGATAATTTTTCATTTGGAGCTTAATTTTTTCTCTAACTCTGAAATGGTGCAAAAAAAAAAAAACAGTGCTAAACTTCTTTCCACCAGGATGATGACCCGTCCGAGGGTCCGCCCAATTCTGAGCCCTCACCTATCACTCTCCACGTGGACAGTCTTATTATTCACCGAAAAGATGACGGCTCTTTCAACATAGGAGGTACTCTTCATGCATTAAAATCAAATGACCACATGTATTCACTATTTTGTTTTTTTTCACTTGTGCCTTTATTCTGGCTTGTAGTGGACACAGCAGCACAAGACAAAACCAAACGAGAGAGACAACTCACCGACACCTGTTTAACCCCAGTCCCTGAGGCTGTAGCAAACATCTGTGGCATTTCAAAGACTACACAAACCCCTGCCCCGCCCAGCAGCCCCCAACCCTCCAGCAGAGAGAAGGTATAACTCCCACTCAGCTCTCACCCAGCTTTAAAGGTTTAAGGAACTAACCAAACTGGTTGATAAAGCATTTAGAATTTCACATGAAGATTTGGGGAATTGTAATGTGTTAAAGCTTTTATTATTTACCATTTTGGTGGCGGCTCCACCTTGTCTCCTTATGCAGATGTTATTGCTTTGCCTGAAATTTCCACAGTATAGAAAAAGGTTAAAACAATCCATCTCCATGGAGACAAGCAATTGTCTTACAGTAAGAGTGCATTAATTTCAAGGGATTTTGTACAGAAAACACCCATGACTGAATAAATGTAACATTGATTGGCTTAATGCTCTGAATTAAACATATTAAGCAAAGCAATAACTCCACGGACACAAGCAGGTTACACATCCTTCCATCAGGAAAGTCAAATTTTGTACCTTTTAAATCTTTTTGCTAATACTTTTATTAAAGTATTAGCAAAGTAGCAGTACTATTAAATATTTAACAGTAATTAAATATATTTTTAATATTATCTGATGTTTATTTGGACAGATGCTAATAGAAGAGAATGAATGTCTCAAAGTGGAGCTGTCCCGAGCCAAGATGGCACTGGCAGAAGCTCAAATGGAGAAGGACTCCCTATTGCACAAACTCAAGAGTCTCAAAGTGAGCCCCAGCTAAGGCCTGGCTCCCCTCACCCTCCCACCAGCCGTTTATTCATTCAGCCCACACTGGACCGCAGTAAAGAGGAGGGCTACTGATGGGCCAGAGAAAAGGTCACCAAAATAATTCAAGTCGGCATCAACAAGGGCAGGCATTTCTGGACTAAAATGGTTCCCTATGTGTGCTTATTTATGAAGTGAGCCACGGTGTGACTTGAAACTTTCCTCCATAAAGCAATGAAGACTTAAGTGGATGTTTTATATATTTCTGTGTTGCTGTTAAGTTCTCCATTACATCTGTCATTTTAAGGCCATAAAAAACAAAAAATAGGCTGTTAGTTAGTGCAACTAGAGAGATAATTTATGTAGATGTGCCTAATGAATTTAAAACATTTAAAGATCATTACTGAACAAACGCTGAATGTTCTGTAGTTAAAAGAATGTCAAAACTCCTGAACAACTGATTTTGCACTGTAGAAAATTGTGAAATTATTTGTGAAGGGAAAATAATGAAGCCCCCAACATGGCCTCAGATGATCAGAAGTTTTCTGAACAGAATGTGATCACATTTTCTACAAAACAAATGCAGTGTTTTAGCTTCATTCAGAACAAGCATTTTACTATTTAATTTCATCTGATTTGTCTAAAAACACCCACATGTTGTACGTATCTTCATATTTTTCTATGTGTAAATAGAAAAAAACTTGGCACTTTTAACATTCAAGCTTTGTATATACACCTAAAAACTGTGAGGGAGTTTTTCTTAAGTGTCTTGAGAGCTGTTTTCATGTGTGTGTCTTAAAATGAGATATAGGATAAATAAGGGTACTTAAAGCAGCTTGAATCGATACGATCTACTTGTGTTAATATGTAAAGTTAAGATCTTGTGACTATGCCCACATCTGCTGCTGTTCAATTGTCCACATAAGGGAAAAAAACTCAAATGTTCACTAAATATTGAAAGATTTAATAGTTACAACAGTGGACTTTTTTACTAGCACATGCTTTGTCTTAGCACAAGTGACTTCTATAGAGTCATTCCTAAGTCATAACCTGTGGAATTGTCTCGACCAGGAAATTTCAATGGATGCATACCGTACTACGTTATTATAGAGATCTGAAATATAACAGTTAAAATACTCTTTCAGTGGAGGTCCAGCTGCTTTTCTCAAGACTCTTCAAAACAGGTTCAAAAGCAACATGACATGCTGTGTTCAGTTTGTTAAAGCTATTGAAATACAAAGTACTAACAATAAAAATATATCATTTAATTCATCACAGTTTTTGTGTTTAATAACTTGTTGCTTTTGATGGACCCACATGACCCCTTTTCACTAGATAAAACACAAAAAGGTAGAATATAATTGTCATGTGTAAATGCTGAAATGTTGAAATGTTTCTAAGGTGCACTTAAACAGAAAAGAAGAAGTAAAACACAAGAACTGGTCAATTGATCTGCAGACATAAAGACTGGGAGTCTAGTCATTTTAAGACTAGGAGAGTAGTGACCCATACAGGGCTTGAAGTGAGAGAATTCAGTGCAAAGTGTAAGTTTAACATTTGAGTTTCTGTAAGTCACTTTCTTGGACATTCTACGTAAGAAAATGAAAGGGGACTTATCCACATGGACCCAACACATGGACAGTCACTCAGAATATGATTTGTCTGTGCATAAAATGTACTTTCTATTTACCCGTCTCACAAAGATGGTGGATTCTGGCACGTTGTGTCTACAGACTGTATAAAACCTTTGGCAGTAAAAAGTCGGTGTAGTCTTTCTCCAGCAGGTCCAAACACGCAGTGAGGCGTGAGGGGCGTCAGGTGGGGCCGGTTCCCAGGCTGTCAATGAAAACCATCACTGACACACGGTCATTAAAATACACCTTTACAAAGTTTGCTTGTATTGTACATTCACAATTATCTGAGCAGACACACTACATATTTGTACCACAATGTGACATTTACATATCCGTTTTCGGGAAGCATGCGCACTTACACACAACAATGAAAGGGCCCCATTGTGTAAAAATGGGGAAATGTACTGGTGACTTTAAACATCATAACAAAGGCTTCACCGGTTGCTGCTACAGCATCGTTTTCCACGCCCATACTGTACAGGGCTGTGCACGGCTGCTCAGTCAACTGCGTCCAAGTTAGACGCACACGCACAAGGCGCGTCCTTTGACGGCTCCTTTCAATATAAAGGTAAAATGTGAGTGTGATGATAGTTGTGGACCTCAAGGTTAGTATTAGACCGCAAATAATGTGGTTTACATTGAACAATTTGATACATTACACAGAGCATAGTATAAGCCTGTCTCGCAGCTTTAAAGGGCTTCCATAAATGAAATGATAAAGGACTAAATAATTGATTATGCCTGATGCCAATTCAAATAAAACACACAATCTAAGATATTTTAAATCACACTCGAAATATTTTATGTTGCTGTTAAAACTTGTACAGTTGTTTTATGCTAAAAGTGTTTTCCGGAACCCGCCGCGCCTCCTCCGGGCGCTTGACGCAGCCTGGTCCACGGCGGAGCGGCCACAGTGCGGCGTGAGCGGGGAGCAGCAGAGGCGGGTTGATCCTGGGACCGGGGAGTAGTTCTTGGTGGGCGGACAGCGCTTCAGAGCCAGCCCCAGTCCTGGTCCAGGCGCACACCGGACCCACGGGAGTTTCCCTTTGTTTGCAGGAGCTGCTCACACTTTGCTCTCATCGTGGAGGGATTGCACCAGCAGCAGCAGCGTCTGCACCGCTCTGAGGCGCGACATGCAGCGGGTGGAAGCCCCGTGATGCTCCCCCGCATCACGCACTGAAGCCGGCTCGGAGGCGCTGGGATATATGGGAGATTTTTTGGATATCCATCGCCCCGTTGTAGTAAACTTGTGTCCGGCATGGGAAAGGAGCAGGAGCTGCTGGAGGCTGCCCGGACCGGGAATGTGGCTCTGGTGGAAAAGCTGCTGAGTGGGAAAAAGGGGATACTGGGCTCTGGCTCCCCTCTGCCCAACCTGCTGAGGTAAGACACACAGAGGGTCCTGCGTCTGGGGAATCCGGGGAGTTCCCCCGAGGCGAAATGAACCACTGCTTCATCAGATTAAAGAGTCCATTTCTCATGCTTGAGCCACATGCCATCACTTATTCTCTGCTACACTGTTTGGTACTTTTGGTACTTTTCAACATCTTTAACCTTCTCAGACAAAGCCTCGTGAAAACGTTTCATTTCTAAGCCTTATAGTTTCTTGCTGTGTTGAGCAGCCTGCTGTGTGACCCAGGTGTAAAGACACTGTCCTATGGCAGAGGTGAGCTGTGCTACAGCTCTGAGGCTTTACAATGATGCAGGTTATTCACATTACAGCGTTTTTGATTTGAGAACAGGCAGTTCCCCAGACTCCAGACAATGACAGCTGTCTCAGTGTGGATTTCTTAAAACAAGGGCATAGGTGTGATGCTTGTGACATTCAAAATGCCTGTTGTGATGTGAATCCGTGCACCTCTGTGTGCCTGCTGTGTTTTGGACTCTGCTGCTGTAGTATTCACAAAGGACAGAGAGCACATGGTAGTAGGACATACGAGGAGTCGTTTCTCCACATAAAGCACCACTGCATTTGTAACTCTGGCATAAAACACACCTGTGTGTCCCTGCTGAGGATAGAATCGGGCTGTTGAAGCAGTCTGGCTTTGTACCAATGTTTATTTATCATTGTTCTGTAAAACTGCCCTTTTGATCTGAAGTATTACAGCCATGAACTATTTTTCTGACAGAGGAACCCTATCACCTTCCCCAAAATCTATTAGATAAACACAAACTTTTAAGTAGCAGTGAGGACATGTGTTGGGTTAATCCAGTGTGTCTGTGCTCATTGGCTCCTGTGTCCTCTGGGCCTGAGCAGGTGATTATCTGATCAAAGGCTCCTCCAGCACTGACCACCGGCCCCCACACCTCAAACCTGAGAGTCTCCTAACAGCAATCTGCACTTAATTTAACATTTAACATTGGCATTTACATGTTATAGAAAGAGAAGATGAGAGAAGATCCTCCTGTGAGCGTTTGGTAAATTAAATAACATTAAATATTATTAAATAACCTCCTAGTTTAATATCGTCTTTATTTGAAGGGACATTGTATAGACACGTTAAGCTAATAAAGAAGATGTTCCGCTTCAGATTAAAGCTAGTTTCCATCTGCAGTCAATGATTTACAGAAATAAATTATACAGTGCAATTAATAAGAACAATTCACACCATATCACACACGAACAGAGCAAAGCATTAGGTTTTTACAATGTCACAAATTTCATCTTATTGAACACATATAAACATAACATTTCTATATCCTAAACTTAATAGATTTAGCTGATTTTGTTAATCTCAGTTGAGTTTATGACACTGCAACATATTTTTCCATGAGATTTTACAGACAGGTGCCCTTCCTATCAACCAAAAGTAAAAGTAGCCTATTTTAAATTAAATTATTTCCTCTTTTTCTTTCATTTGTGAGTAGAAATGCACAGATACTTCTGATGATGTTACGATGTTACTGCCACAAAAACATACCCAGGCTTGTGTTTTGTTTCATTCACGCACGTTTAACGCACAAATCCTGCACATTTAGGCCGACTTCAACCTTGTGACGTCACGTGGCAATACAGGAAGTGCTCCACTGTGTTTTTAAACCCCACACACCTTCATTCACCTTCACCTTCAGCCCAGGAATAGTCAGTTTCTATTGAATTTAAGGTAAAAATAGGTGTAAACTATTGCTATATAATATCACAAGGTTTAACAGAGCATTTTGAGCTTTGAAGACTCCATGCAACTTTATGCATTTTTATTCTGGCTCTACTTAAAGCTCACAGGGGTCAATTTTGTGTCACGTAGGACCTTTTAAAGCGGTGGTATGGGACAGTTTTGCATGCATCCCTGTGCATGAGTCACTGTTTAGCGAATATTCTATTGTAAAAGCTTTAAAATGTATAAACCTCCTCATAATGGTTTGTTTTTTATGGGCTTGTTCTGACTTACTTGGCTCTGTACGACTAAACCGTTCATGTACTTTATCTGTCCTATCTTGACACAGCATGCATTTTGCGTGTTCTCTGGGATTTAGATGAATGTTTTTCAAAGACTGTGCATATTTGCTCAGCACTAAATGAACATGGTGCCCGTTGAGGAGATCGGCCAAATCCCACTGAAGAACATGTTTGATGTAATTCCACTTTGTAAACAGGAATCGGATGCTCTTAAAATCCAAAATATGGGTTTTAAGATGTTGTAAGCGAGACAGTTTAAAGGCGCATTGCGAAACTTTTCCAGTGTAGTATATGGAAGATAATTTGTTCCATCAGATTTTGAATTTTAAACACCACTGAATTTCTCACTTTGACACTTTTCTCACTTTTTTAAATCTGAAAAAAGATGTTTGAATTATTTTTATTCAGAATTTTAGTTTTAGTATGTTTCAAATTCAAGATAAAAATGTCACCTTTAGATATTCACTGCGCATTTCCCAGCCCTGAAATTCAACAGTTTAAATTCAAAGTGTAAAATTTGCAATGAAAAATTTTGCAGCAAAGATCCAAGATGTCAAGGCAGAAGCAATCGATCCAGAGTGAGTAGGACAGAGGCTGTTTCCTATTGGCCGTTCTCATCTGGGGGCGGGGTTTGAGGTTTGGATGAGGCTAATTCTGACCAATCAGATCGCTTCACTGCACCATTTCCTGTTTGTTACTAAATTAGATCAGTTCGCTTTGGATCGATTGCTTCTGCCTTGGCATTTTGGATCATTCCTGCGATTTTTTTACCATGAATTTTACACTTTGAATTTTGACTGCTGAATTTGAGGACTCGAAAATATTTTTGCTGAAGGTGAAATTTTGAATTTGACGTACAATTTCAGTAATTAAAATTCAGTATAAAAATAATTCAAACGTGTTTTTTCAGAGTTACAAAAATTCAAAGTGAGAAATTCAAAATCTGATGAAACAAATTATCTTCCATGGTATTAGTCCTGATAAATAGTATATCGTTCAATATATGATAACCTGAACTATATATTTCTTATCTCAATATTTGTGTGTATATTTTAGTTATTTTAGATTTGATGCAGTTTAAGTAATAGAGATTGAATAAGGATTGATTAAGTCACTTCTATGGCTAATTATTGTTTCATTCTACTATTTATTTGTTACAGCTCAGGCCTTTTAATGATACTTTATATAAAAAACTTAACTGGGATTATCCTGCTTTATTATCATTATGTCAGTGGCATAAGTAGCTCCAATATGGTTCTATATCATTATGTTTCTTTAGGAATATATCGAGCTTCATAATTTCTTGTCCTAACAGGCCCGCTGTCTTATCTTCACAGAGGTGTCAGCAATTTGCACAGAATATTCCACATTATTGGAAACAACACGGCGTTAAATGCACTTTTATGTCATGGTTCTGTTTTTCTTTTGCTTTTAGTCATGGTTTTACCCTCTTGACCTATGTCCTGATGTAACCCGACTTGGTTTGAACCTTATTTTGCTTTGTTTTTCACGCTGTTTAATCTCCTCTGAAGTTAAACCCTGAACGTTTTGACATCATGTTCCCAGCGTGTCTAAGTTATGTCAGCTACTTGTTTTTTACGGGGTTACACATGTGTGGGTCTGCAGGTGGTGCCGAGTACACCCCTCTGTGAAGACATTTGTATATTAATTCATGACTCGAGGTGACTTTAGTGAAGCATGTGACCCCGGCAGGCGAGGAGAGGTCATATGTGCAAACTATAACGTTATGAGCATAATCTCCATCATTGCATAGTTTCCCATCTTAAGGCCCGTAAGCCATTCGTAGCATTCCTAAGTCATGAGTTTGAGCTTAGAATCCTAATAAATCACCCTATGGTCATGAATATGGACGCACACTGTATCTCGGGCGGAGGTGCAGCCCGTCCGTCGGCGGTAATGCTTTTGTATCGTGGTGTGGGGCGCGGAAAATCAATACTGGGTGATGTCATCGCCGTTTAGTGGGTCATTGTCTCGGGATGAGCCGTGGAGCGATGGGCGTTGAACAGCCTCTACACACAGAATATTGAAAAAATGATCCCAGATGATTTATTCAGTTTGGTCATTATATTTCAACAATCGTGGGTTTTATTCACTGTTGCATAGTGGAAAGTGATTTGTGATTTTCCCAGTAGGTTAATGCTTTGTTAAAGATACTATATTGCACAAAATAGATTCTTTTGAGCTTTAAACTCTGTTATAGTTTAGGCTCACAAGAAGCATGGTCCTCTGTGTCTTTTATTTATATATATTTTTGAAACAAATTATCTTCCATAGTATAAATAGTATAGTATAAATAGTATATCGTTCATAGTTATTTTAGATTTGATGCAATTTAAGCAGTAGAGGGTTGAAAAAGGATTGATTAAGTCACTTCTATGGCTAATTATTGTTTCATTCTGCTATTTATTTGTTGAAAAAATGATCACAGATGATTTATTCAGTTTGGTCGTTATATTTCAACAATCGTGGGTTTTATTCACTGTTGCATAGTGAAAAGTGATTTGTGATTTTCCCAGTAGGTTAATGCTTTGTTAAAGATACTATATTGCACAAAATAGATTCTTTTGAGCTTTAAACTCTGTTATAGTTTAGGCTCACAATTAAAGATACTATATTGCACAAAATAGCTTCTTGTGAGCTTTAATCTCTGTTATAGTTTAGGCTCACAAGAAGTGTGGTCCTTTGTGTCTTTTATTTATATATTTTTTTTATGTATTTTATGGGTTTTTATGTATTTATTGCTTTGCTCTTATTTGATTTTACTGGTTTATTGTTTTAGGACTAATATGATTTTAGTCTGTGTTTATTTTATTATTATATTGTTGCTTTTAGTATGTATTTGTGCAGCACTTTGGAAACTTTATGAAATGTGCTATATAAATAAAGTGGATTGGATTGGATAATGTTGTTACCTCATAAAAATAAATAAATAAATAAATAAAATATTATGCTCATTATGCTCTGTCCCACTTTGTGATGTCATGTAGTGGTAGTTCCCTTTACCTTTAGGCAATTCCAGGGTTTAAATCATCCATATTATTCTAGTGAAGGTGCATGGAGGAGCACTTCCTGTATTACCTCATGACATCACAAGGTGGAACGGGGTGTTTTCTGTTTGAGACAAGAGCTCAGCCTGAATACGCAGAGAACAAAACACAACTACAGGCATAAAAAGTTTCAAAAGGAGTAGAAAAAAGGATAATACACAGTAGAAAAAACACAGTGGTGTCTTTGGGGAGGGAAGTCAGTTTAAAGATGCAAAAAATCCACTCACCGGTTGAAATAAAAAGCCTTTATTAATTTACGGCATGTCAAAAATGGACAGATTTAAAAGTCCCCAACTACAGGCATGTTTGTGATGAGGAAACAACATAATAACATAGATCAGAAATAGCATAATATAGAACCATTAAAGATAGATTTGAATAGCTTGTTTGGTGCATAGTTGTCGCGTCTTTATTTATGTGCCTTTGTGGCTGTTTAATACCGTCTATGGTTTCCTCTATTATCAATTTAGCTCTGTAATATTTAAAATGTAAAAAAAAACCCCACAATAATAGTTTGACCTGTGCTCTATTATGCTGTACTGTGTGTGTTTCAGTCTAGTGAGTACGATAACAAAGTGAAAGGTGTCGCCGAGAGCGGATACACTAAAGAGCGTGAGTCATAATTTAGCAGATGGTGACTGAGCTTTTTCACTTATTTTCATAATGTTTCAAAGGGAGAGCCCAATTTATTTTGAGTGTCCAATTGTCCATGCGTGTCAGCAGCTGTGTGACAAATATTTTTTTAAAACGCAATTTAGAGTTTTTTGCTTGAGTGGTTGCGCGGGAAAGTTTGTAGCATTGTCGCCTGAAATAAACGGCTGCAAGCGACATAATTATTACATTTTTCGTGGAGGTTCCAAAGCCACTTTTTCTCCATGGAAAAGTTTTGTTTTTGTATCTGAAATGCCCCACTGCAATCTCCAATAGAAATCTGAAAACCGGCCATGGGAGTGGATCTTTCCTTCACTG
>JACN01003921.1:0-36383 GCA_000787155.1 Scartelaos histophorus
TAAATAAATAAATAAATAAATAATGACCGAGATAATTACAGATGGAGCTTTAAGTTGTTGAGCAGGACCACACATCATGCCTGATCTCATCTTTGTGACTATATTTTGGTGATATTGCTTCCCAGTATATAATGTGGCTTAGTCTAAACACTTCTCCCCACCTACTACTCCCACTGCTCAGCCTCCAAGAAGCAATATTAAAGCTGCACTAAGAATGTTCCACAGTCTGACACTTAAGTTTACCATGAAGACGAGCAGGCAACACCACCAGGCCACCAGCTTAGTTCTATAGAGAGGTGGCCCCACTTGCAGAACAAAATGCAGTTTTTTAAGGTTTTCCTAGAAATAAAGAAGATTAAAAAAGGTCATATAATATGTTTTTTGGCCCATCCCCCCTGAGTTTACCATGCCGCTCCCAAAAGGAGTGAAGAGCGTGACTCGTCTCAGGGGGGTACTTTTTTTTTTTTATCTACAAGCTTTTTTTTCTGTTTCAAATCCCTCTTTCAAACATGTTAAGACTCTGGCTCAGAAACCTCTGGCACTGACCCAAACCTGACAGATTTCCAGACTAATTGGAATAAGGAACAGTTGGGTTTTTTTTGTTTTTGCAAATGATTGTAGTGTTTTGTAGAATGCGAGTTATACATTTGTTTAGTTTAAAGCCCTTCCCCAGTCTTATATAATCGCCTGGCAAACGCAGATACATGAAAAAGACCAATTAGTTGAAGATAATTGTCCTAATCATCCATTTCCGAGCCTGAAGCAGTGTTTAAACCATGAATGCTTCTCTGATCTTTTACTATTCTTCAAATGCAACTATTAAGACGTTTGGGACACAGAAGGCAACACATGCAGCAGCATACGGTTATAATTGCAACACACACCAAAAATAGTGACTTGTTTTTTGGTTTTGTTTTTTACAGAATCCTGCCGCCTTTCTTCAAAAAAAACCTCCGGGCTAGTTTTGGTAACACACAAAACCCATGACTCACAATAGAAAGATCACAAATGTTTTGAACCCAGCTGCTGATATACAACGGCGGCACCACTGTGTACATATGAGTGTTAGAAATTCATGAGGCGCACAATATCGAAGTTAATTTATATGCGGATACCAACAGAGAGTTGCTTGATGAATTATACATCGCAAATTCGAGCCACAGAAGACAGATGAGTGAAATTAATGGCAGATGCAGTTTTGGAGCCTGGCCTCAGCTGGGATCTGTACAGGGCGCCCATGAAGCTGCTATCACACAGAATGAACAAGTGACACCAAGATGCAATTTATGAGCCAATATGAAGCCAAATGAGTAACCAGCCATTCCCGTTAGTAGCAAAACTGTCAAAATTCTTTACATCCCTATTACATGTTTAACATTTTGGGGAAATCTGGACAGTGAAAGGTGTGATTGAAGGTGCGAGGTGAAACGAATGATGAAAGAACCTTAAGGCCTGTTGAATAAATGATCTAAAGCCTATAGACCATCTCAATAATGCATAACTTTAAACATTTAAAACGTTTATTTCTTATATGTGTTTAATTAGAGCTGATATCATTTTTTGTCTTTTTTCATTTTTAAAGCCATACTGACCTAATTCAGGCAGTCGCCACGGGCAACGCTGTTATTATCACTGGTTGTGTGATTTTGCGTAGGGCTATGGATATAACAGCATATAATTTATATACAAACCATTCATTCTAGGCACTTGTTGAATTGAGAAAACAAACACTGAACACAAATCAACCTATTTCATATAATGTTTTAGTAGTGAGACTTTATTTCTCCATTGAAATTAATGGAAATCCAGCAGAAAAGCAAAGCACAATAGAAGTACAGGTCAGCAGAGGTCAGGAGTTAAAGTGGGTGGGGCAGAATAAGGTGAAGAGCGACGTTCTGGACTGAAAATGAAACTGAAACTGGACTTTTTTTTTACGTTTTCCAGTAAATGAGTCATGACTTGAATGATATTCTAGCACAACATCGGTAATGGTGTATAAAAAGCAGCTATGGAGGAAACAGCTTGCATTAATTCAAAAAGTGTTCTGAAATGCACATAGTTACAGGTTGTACCAGCCCAAAAACATGAAAATAATTATTCCTTATTAATTCATTATTCATTATTATAAGTTCCCTGCTGTGTGTTTAAACTAAATTCACCTTCCCTTGAATAATTTTGATGAGTTCAGCCCTGGAATCTCTACTGAACCAAAAGTAAAAGGAGCTGTTAACTTGAAAATTACCACTACATGACATCACAAGGTGGAAAAGAGAATTTAGAGCTATGGAGATGTGGACAGACTAATAAAAAAGGATCATTTAAAAAAGTGTTAATGAAGCAGAACCCAACTCCAGATATGTTTTTGAGGAGGTAATAAGATTATAACAAGAATCCATTTGGTATAAAGCCTTGAAGAAACTTGAATTTATGTGAATTGATCAATAACTTGTGCATCAAACCTACAAAACAAAAGCTTATATTCTGATAACTTTTAGCTTCTCCACTACCCACTGCATTTATATCGAAGAATCCCAACATGAATCATTTAACGCTGCCTTCTTCTGTGATATATAATGAATGGACCAGCACTGCCAACACAACAAAACATGTCCCTTCATCGCGCTCACTCTCTAAGCCCAGAGAACTTGAGGTTGCTCTGCCTCTGTTTGGATTTTAATCAGAAGTCCAGAAACACAAACTGGAAAGCAATAGTTAAAAGACACCATTTTGTTGTCAGATGACTGGTGCAACAAAAGGGACGCCTCTGGAGGAACTGGAGGCATAAATAAAATTGCTGACTCTCAGAGAAGAGTGTGTAAAACCTGTACTGACATGAGCTGTGGTTGGAGCAAGCACAATGCGCATCACCAGAAAAACCTGCTTTTGTTAGTTTAGAGACTGTGAAATGAAATTGAATAATGTTGGACGACTACGGGAATCTAGGCCTGACAGTGGGTGAAGCGCTCCTGTGTCAACACACATCAATAAGCAACCTAATAAAATGCTCCGTGGTCAAAACATTATTTCAGTTGCTGTTTGTTTGCTAAAATGCTAAAAGTGCTGTCAGCTAAGTCTTCATGGGTAGTTTACCATCTCCATGTGGTTCAGAGTCGAGGTAATTTATCAGATATAATTTACACTGGTTTATTTTCTCATTTTGCATGGTATTGTCCAGCTGCATAAATCAAAACTTATGGCAATATCTAATTTCAATCCCATACTGTGGAACATTCTAATCAAAGCATAACATCTCCATGGAGACAAACAAAAGGCAAACCCGCCTTTTGCAAAGTTACATGGTGCAGCTTTAACTTAAATTGGCCTTTACTGTATGATAGTAATTCAAATTTTATCTAATAATATCTGATATTGTTAATGATGTTAAATACCAACATGCATGATAAAAACAGATGAGAAACAGTCTGATGAAAGCACGAAGCTGTTATTTTGGGATCCTAATCTTTGAGATCTGTTGTGTTGCCCTGCGTCACAGCGGCCATGTTTGTGTGGTCAGATGTGGTCAGATCTGGCCTCACCACCTCTACTCGCCACTTCTTTCATCATTTCCATCAAATTCCTCTATATTCATGTGGAGGAGTGTTTGAGTGACAGGTGGATGTCGCTGTAGCTACAGCCAGCAGATAAGGATCACTGTATGATGCTGATGGGCCTCTGCTTATCCAACCACAGGCTGCAGAAATGGCATTTATACTAAAGGCAGTCGCTAAGCCCCTGGGCTAGACATATGGTGCATGTGCAGAATAATAATAACTGGATCATATAATTTATATCACATTTCTACAGATTGTATATTGATGATTTTGATAATATAACTTATTTTGATATAAAATATTTATAAAAATCCAGCAACAGGGAGCTTAAAAGGCAATTTAATCCTATCCCAAAAGGTGTAACGTGCTGGAGCATGCACATCACGGCCAGAGACTGCTGTGTGCATTCGCTGGGCTTTAAACAAGCACTGTGGAACTTGGTTGGGGGTTCATCACCTGCTTGTTTCTATGGATAAACCATTGTTCTTCCTGGAATGCTCCACTGTGTGACATTAAACAGCTCTACATTACATCTATTCAATTACAGGTGGTTTTATAGCTCAATATACCTATAATAAACTCTCCATGGAGAAAACAACTGATGAACCTTCCACTGAAAAAAATTACAGAATGAACATTTAAGTATGATCACATATGAAAATACACATATTTACATATATTGCCATATATTGCACTGTACATAATAAACAAAACAACTGTAAACGTTTCATATTTGCATCTAAGTCTTTTTACAAAAAAAAAAATGTGTGTGCCTCAGCATTATAAAGTATAAATCATTGAACTGCCAGCGCACTATAAAAAGTCCACCCTTCTATAATGTTCTCTCATGAAGAGATTCTAAACTGAAAAAATAAAATACTAAAATAAATGTTCCTCAGCAGCAGTACACCTGACTCATTCACAGTAAACCAGCTCCATTTGCCCTTTTGGCAGTAGATGGGTAGATACTGTAGAGGCAGTTATTGGTCGACAAACACACAATTCCCTTCAATATTTGTAGATAAAGCACAGATAGCTGCACCACTGGTAAAAGAAACAAAGAAATACTCGCCCACGGATACTCTGGGTTATATCCCATCAAACACATTATTTCCCACTTGACCAGCCAAACAGATAATACTATGCTGTTGGAGCCTATAGACAAACCTCAATGCACCTGCTTCCTTTCTATTGCATATACTGAGCCATTACAGTAAGAACACTCCAGGTATTTCCGCACAAACCACATTTCACAATACAGAAATCATCCTAGTGACCTTTAACCTCCCGAGGATTATTCTGTAAATTGCAAGGTCTGTTTAAGTCTATGCTTATGTTTTTATTACAAATTACATCTAGAGAGTTATAGTTTTTTGAGTTAATGTCACGGTTTATGTCCAGAAAAGACTATAGGTTTGTTGCTTAGATTGGATTTGCAGTAATAAAGCTTTAAAGGTGCATTATGTAACTTTATGCATGTAGCACTAGCATGTCTCCATACTCCATATTTTGCCTGGAACATTCTTTTATATTGCATTAATTCATTTACGTGTGTTTTCTCTCCATGGAGTCAAGCAGGGCGCAGACAGTTCATCAGAAACGTCGCATAGTGCACCTTTAATTGAAAATATGAAAGTCTATGTGGACAGCGAAAAAGCAAGATTTTTTTTTTGTGTTCACAGAGTTATCAAAAGTGTGGGCATTCACTTGGGAGCTGCAGTCTAACAAAATAGATCATGCAGGTAATGAAGCAATAATGAAGCCAGGAGCCTGAGCGCTTCTAAAATCCCTCCTCGTGTAATAAAGGTCGCAGACACACACACCATGAAATGAAGAAGTGAACAAACATATACAGCCCCACACACTCGCGCATACACTCTGCACAAGTCCACCCAGAACTACACATTAGCCTCGGGAAATCTCGTTGATCTGTGCTCCAGCAATGGCTTCTCTTTGATGCTCAATTTACTCCGGCACACCTGGCAAGCCAAGCCAATTACCAATCCATCTTTGCAACTACAGGCCCCCTCCCCCATACTATAACGTCATGGCAACGCCAATGTACAACCAAAACACTACAACTATAGGCCCATACTATAACGTCATGGCAACATCAATGTACAACCAAAACACTACAACTATAGGCCCCCCCGTACTATAACGTCATGGCAACGCTAATGTACAACCAAAACACTACAGACTACTTCTAAAATGGCTATTGAACTTACTCATATTGTGATAATGATAAATCCATAATGTGCAACTTTTTTCCTTAAAAGTGTCCAATATTTGAGTGAATTTCCCAACACTGTTCTTGTTCTGGTCTGATATTCATGCTCTTTTCAGCCAGACACTCAGTCCTCAGCAGCCCATTTTCCACTTGTGTTTCCAGCTCCTATTACCGCCCATCTCTCCTCCATCTTCCTCACCATTTACCCCTACCTGTGAATCTGCACTCTTCTGCACACCATCTTTAAATGACATCCTGTTTTTCAGCATATACCTTATCCAAATTGATGTTTCTTCTTCCTAGTACCAAATACTGACAGAAACTAGGGTTGCAAGTTTAATTACATTTTAATCCAAATGCAAGTTTAATGGACGTTTTTAGCATATCGCTGCAATTTTTTGACTAGTATAATTGATGCTACAAAAAAACAAAACATGTCTTATTCTGCATAAAAACTTCCAAGCTTGTAGTTTAGACCTCTGCATACATACAAACTAAAATACATGTGGTTCTTGTATTAGTTTTCTTGCTACAATGTTTTTACGTCATCAAAAAACACACCTGGAGTTGACTACTTCTAAAATGGCTATTGAACTTACTCATATTGTGATAATGATAAATCCATAATGTGCAACTTTTTTCCTTAAAAGTGTCCAATATTTGAGTGAATTTCCCAACACTGTTCTTGTTCTGGTCTGATATTCATGCTCTTTTCAGCCAGACACTCAGTCCTCAGCAGCCCATTTTCCACTTGTGTTTCCAGCTCCTATTACCGCCCATCTCTCCTCCATCTTCCTCACCATTTACCCCTACCTGTGAATCTGCACTCTTCTGCACACCATCTTTAAATGACATCCTGTTTTTCAGCATATACCTTATCCAAATTGATGTTTCTTCTTCCTAGTACCAAATACTGACAGAAACTAGGGTTGCAAGTTTAATTACATTTTAATCCAAATGCAAGTTTAATGGACGTTTTTAGCATATCGCTGCAATTTTTTGACTAGTATAATTGATGCTACAAAAAAACAAAACATGTCTTATTCTGCATAAAAACTTCCAAGCTTGTAGTTTAGACCTCTGCATACATACAAACTAAAATACATGTGGTTCTTGTATTAGTTTTCTTGCTACAATGTTTTTACGTCATCAAAAAACACACCTGGAGTTGCGTTTGTTTCAATCCTACACGTTTGAGTCACGCTACAAAACTTGCTATGTTCAACCTGTGACGTCATGAAGTGGTAGTTTTTATTTTTTACCTTTTGCTCACCAGAGATTGGCAATTCCAGTACTGAAATCACCCAGATGACTCTAGTGAAGGTGCATGCAGCTTAAAAACACACAACCACTCCCTGCACAGTATTACCACACGAGATCACAAGTGCTTTCTGTTTGATTTGTGCGTTAAACGTGCGTGAATGAAACAAAACACAACCCCAGGTATGTTTTGATGAAGAAACAGCATCACAAAATAGTGTCATACGGGCCCTTTAAGTCTCTCAGTCAATTCTCCTGACGTATTTAAAATGTGTAATTTATACGCCAAAATATTATCGCAAATACAACGCTAGGCAGTAAAATCACAATGAGATATTTTCCCCTAATCGTGCAGTGCAGCCCTAAAGGAAACAAAGGTGCATAATTGAAGGGTGGGGAGAGAGCGGGGGGGAGTCCCATCTGCAGTATCCTCGTTAGGAAAAAGGAGGAGATTCGCACTCTAGGCATCCCAACGCCTCTTCAAAAATTCAGGAACGTTACTGGACATTTTCCAACGCTGCTAAGTCTTCGCTTTCTCAACAGCCCCCTGTCTCTTTCACACAGCGTTCTCTAAAGTCTGGCTCTCATTAATCACAGTGATGTACAATACGCAGCAATCGCCAAATGGTTTTAGCCCTTCTACCACCCTCCACCAACTAAGAGCCTGTATATTTTTACAGCATGTGGGAAAAAGAGAGAATCGAGCTATCAATCCCACCCAAAAATCACTAATAGACGACAACTTTTCCTTTTAGCGGTCTTTGTGCGGTCTGAAAATGAATAAACTGCAGTCTTCAAGGACATAATGTAACTGTCCTGAAAATTTCCTGCATTATAATATCCCAGAGAAGCTGCAAAATCATTTTACCTTTAAGCGCAGAAATGTAACTGTGAGATCGTGAGATGACTTGATATGTTAAATTATATTACTCTGGTTCTCTGGCCGGCCAAAAATCACACGCTTAGACAAAACTTGACAAAACTTGTAGGTCTGAAATCATATCCTGTCTCTTAAGTATCTACTGGGTGTGATTGTGTAATTAACCAATCAGAGAAGGTGGGAGAAATAATGCAGAGGACTAAGAAACAGCATGAATTTTAGCTAAATCGACACTTTTTACACTATTTATCTCAGATGTTTTCCACATTTGAGAGACACGTGCTACAAATTAGCGACAGTGATTAGACCATCTCAAGTGGAAGCAATGGTAAAGCAATTCATCTAGAGCCTAAACTGTAGCCAAATATGTACGTTTTTACAGTATAGAGCAAAAAAGATGAATTACAATTGAATCAGCATCACAAAAGAGTCGCTAATTGTGATTGGCTACAATTATTTATGCAATATTTCATACATTGTAAAATGTATGTGATATTAATATATGTTACGGCCCCAGGCCTTCAGTTTGTATTTGTGTGTGTTTTGCTGCCATGTTGTTCCTGCTGCCTGAGCCCTGGTCTCTGATTGGTGGAGCACCTTTTCACCTGGCCCCGCCTCCAGCCTCCTCCCCCCTATTTAAGAAGATCACAGCTCCTGTTTGGGGCTGCTGGTCTTTGTGGCCAGTCTGCCAATGTGTCTCATTTGTGTCAGTCACTTTGTGTTTGTACTAGTTTGTGATTTTGTGTGTGGAGACACTCGGTTTTGGTTTACTTAATTCTGTTTTGTGCCTTTTGATTTGGTCACTCGATTCTGTTTGTGGGTTTGTGGTTTTCTTTGGGACATTCGTGGTTTTGGTTTATTTTTGTGTCCCTTAATTGGCTTATTTGTGTCCCTTAGTTAATCACTCGTTTTGTGAACTCACGTGACCCGTTTTAGCACAAAACTTGTTTTATGTTAAACCTGTTGTGTTGTTTCTTAACTTGGTTTAATTATGTACATATTTTACCATGTTTTGTTAAGTTAAACCATTTACACACCTGTTAATTAAACCTTACTTATTTATTCCATTTTCCACCATGGTGTTTTTTGTTACTTCCCACACCCGAGCAGAGCTGGGTCGTAACATATAGCAGTTTATTTTACAGGCTTCTCTCCAATATGATCATCCCATTTCCCCGTTTCAAATGTGCACTTTAAACTAAACTGTACTTTTAAAACATCTAATCTTTATATTGTGTGTCTGAAAAAGTGCAATTATGTATCTGGCCTATTTCAGTCCATTTAAATCACAGTCATCTTTCCCGGTCTAGTCTGTCAGGTCAAGAACACGAGCTATTCTTCTGCAGAGCTCCACTGTATCCAAGGACACTGCAGTGATGGATCTGGGGCCTTGAACTTCTGCATTCAAAATAGTCACACTTATTTACACACACTGTGAACTACGGCCCCCGAGAAGTCCATCACTCTCATCTATAGGCACGTCGTACACTGCAGTTACCGCAAATGTGTGATATTGTGATCATTTAACTAAATAAACTCTTATTTCCATTGGATCAACTGCACTGCTTTAGTTTGTTCCATTATACAGTATGTTATTAATGTCAAGGGCAAACTTCTTCATTAAAATGTTAATAGAGGTGTTAATTAGAGGTGTTAATTATTGAATGTGACATATGTGTAACCCGGTGACAATTAATTTATCCCAACAAATATTTGTTTCAACTGGACTTTTTTTTAGTCCAGTTCAGTTTAATTAGCTTATAGTATCTTATTTCTGGGTATTTCTAAATGTCAATCAATTAATCGGATTCATTATTAAATGTCCTTTGTTACGTCCTATGTTGTCCTAGAGTTGTGCTTCGTTTCATTCACACATGTCTTTTATTTTATTTTATATTTATTATTCTGTCTACATCTCCAAAGTTCTTAATACTCTATTTCATGTAGTGGTAGTTTTTGAGCTAACAGTGAGTTTTTGTTCAGTAGACATGGGTAATTTCACAGCAAAGTATAAAAATGATTCTGATAAAGGTGAATGGAGTTTAAAAACACAGCGGAGGACTGTTCTGTTTGAGAAAAGAACTCTAAATATGCAGGATTTGTGTATTAAACATGTGACTCCAGATAAGTTAACATATATTATAACATAGATTAGAATAGAGCCTAATATGGGGGCTTTAATTAAAACAAACATGCTAAGCAAATTTAAACACTTCCAGTATATTTCACCTGTGTGTTTTGCTATTATCCACTGTGCTTAGGGCAAAGATAGTAACATTAGAGATTTAATGGTGCAAAACATGTATGTAATCTATCAACAGTTGCTCCGTAATGAGAATGTTATATGACCGTCCATTAGCCAGCCACATAAGTGTTTTTATGTCATTAAGCAGAGTCTTCTGAGCACCCGGTCCCCAATATAAGCATCAAGTCCACTGATTGACGACCACACTGTGCCTGTCAATTAGCACCTCCTCTGCTGCCATGGATATGCAATCAATGTAACTGGCAAGTATGGATCAGGCGTCATCCAGAACCCCAAAGGCAAGTCACAATTCATTTTACTCATGGTAAAGAGAAGAGAAAATCAAGCTAGACAACCTCACAAATCGGACCAGAAAGAACTGACTTAGCTGCAACAGGTGAAATGCTTTGTGCTTTTAGTCTCTCACACATAAAAATACAGTCACAACCGAGCCAGCATTAGCCAACAGTTCTTCACTCTCACCTTTTTATTGAAAATCACACCATTAAACAAGACCATGAATGCTCGTACTCTGAAAATGTGTTGTTTAAATCAAATTTAAATCTTTTTTGACTGTTTGCCCATGTGCACATTGCAGCTCCACAGTAACTTCTGAACATTCCACCAGACACAGACACATGTAACACAGCCCCAGCGTGATGTTACTGCACAAAGAAAGCAGAGGACAAAGTACAAATAATGTGTCATAGTAACCACTGAAACAAAGAAACAATCAAAATGTTTAAGAGTACAGTTATAGGTATTAAAGTGATAAAATAGCACTGCTCCTGCCTTAGAAATCCAAAACAAGCATTTCAAATTATCAAAAAATTGTGCCCATAAATGAGAAGCTAAAACCCATGAATATAAACTGCTATGGGAAATATATAACCTGCAGTATAGACATTTAGCTTTGAGAGACCTAGTACTGCCAATTTACAGTAGGGCTGGGCTCTATGCCAAACAAACAAGTAAATAAATAAGTAAAAATAAAATAAAAGAAGCACTGAAACACAAAATGATAAAATTTTTATCATAAGTTCTAACATTGTACTGAAACTACCTGTAAAGTATTTGATTGATCATACTTTGAAGTAGTGGTACTCACCTAACTCAATAGTAACACTATGGGTCTTTTCAATATAGCTATATACTATACTTACTATACTTACAGTGAGTTAAAAGTTAAAACTACAGACTATTAAAGTTCAAAGTCAAGACTATAAAGTAAAGTTGTTGGGATTTTTTTTTTTTCTAAATGCTATGAACCCTCCTGTTGATTAGAGAAATGACAGACATGTTTGTATACACTTCCTCCTCATGCTGCTCCAGAAGGATGGATAATTCATACTCCTCTCCTCTCATCAATGGGCCCCGGTCCAGTTCATCCCAGCAGCTCTTTGGACTGTCATCAGCTCTCCATCCGGTGGACGCCTGCCAGTAGACCCTCCGTCCGATCAATAGGCACCGTCGGCTCGCTTTCCCCCTTCACTCCCTCTCTCCTGTGTCTCCCTCCCCACTAGCACCGCTGTATAAAGACTGTTCTGTTCTGCCGCCACAGCATAGTGATTAGGCATTAGGCCCGCGCTGCTGTGTGAATTAGCTTAATCTGTGTCCGCAATGAAGGACAAGGCTTTTCATGCCCACTGGAGACTTTCATCGGACATAAAAGGAGTTCATCTTTAGGAAATAGTGAGTGGATGATTCATAGACAGAACAAGATTACACCACAGACAGTTTGGAGTTCAAAGTTCCCACAGTGTCAATAATTTGAATACAACTTAAACATCTATTGTGGTTCTGAAGCACAACTTATTACTTACAAAAGGTACAGTAAAGATGAAAAAACTAAACTTGTACAAATATTTAGAGGGATTGATTGCACGACCAATGTGCTTAACATTTCTGGAACATGTGCTTGCACAAAGTTTGAAGCACAGAGAAGCAGCACAGAGCTAAAGCGTCTGAAGCGCGCACCTGAGAGCTGACTGATGTGCAGAGGACTGGACATGTACCCACACAGCGTGCAGCCCAGCCCTCCTCCATAACATCTGCTGGATACACTGTACGCCCTTGACAGACTTCCAGCACACTGGCAGCAGCACACTCCTGCAGGCTCCTATTGATCCTGACACATGGAGGTGTGGGGAAAGGTATGAGGGTCTATTCACATATGGGAACATTTTTACAACCATCAAACCATCAATAGCCACTCAACATCTTTCAGTGGTTCACTAAAGCCAGACAATAACAGCATTAACCACACATAAACCTTGGAGATTTGATCCCATTTAAACAATGACAAGGTGTTCACATTTAAGCAGAGGATGTAACTTTGTTGGAATAACTCAAAACCCAGAGACACACCTTCTTTTGTCTTTGACAATGCAACAAAGTATGAAGAAAAGTAGGGATAATATAATGGCCCTTGGGTTACTGAGATGTCTTGTGCATATTTCCTTTTACATTCCTTAGTTGTTCTTCAACATTATTGTTGTAGTTCTTGCACCTTGCAGAAGCTCCTCCAAAAGTCATACAACAATAGGAGCAATCTTCAGATCCTGCCCATTCATCTGGAGACCTGTCACGCCACGCAATCACATTAAGTCCACATTAAAAGAGTATTAGCATGATGACTTACCCGAAAGAGCTCCTGGCCACTATCAGCGACCGGCTTCTCCTTGTTTCTCGTTCTCTCGTCCTGATCAGCCTCTTTCCAAGTCCGCAGTGTGCTCAGATCAGATCAGCGCCTTTTTGCTGCGTCCTGCGTCCGGAGTTGCCTGGGGGATGGAGCGACCATTTGCCGGGATGCTCTAAAGAAAAAAAAAGGTGCGAGGATGCTGAGGCATTCGCGGGGAAGAGAGCGGGAGGAGACAGAGGTGGAAGTGAAGGTGGAGAGAGGAGGGAGTCCGCGACGAGGCGCTGGGCACAAAGCGAGAAAGAAAGAAAGGCAGAAAGAGAAGCACTGCAGCGACGAGGAGGCAACAGCACCGGGGAGGAGGCAGACAGCAGCTCTCTGTCTAGGTCCAGGACACGCACGAGCAGGCGCATGCACGCCATTGTAGGTGTGGGCATTTTAGGAGGACACGCAGCGCCATCTTGAGGCGGCAGAAAAACGGCAGGGAGGTGCCCCGTGGGCCAATTTAGTGTCATATTATGTACCAAGTTGTTGAAGGCTTTTAGATAAAGCTGCAGCAGGGCGTATTTTACGATATGATTGTAGTTATTATGATTCCCAGTAAGTGTAATTATCAGGGCTCTGTTATCAGTTATTGCTCACCAAGATCCATTAACATCCCACACAACAGCACCACTCCAGCAGGTCCCTTCTACCCCTTCGCCATGGATCTGAACATAATGCATCACCATATCCTGCCCGACGCCCAACCAGGAACCAAAATTTAGAGTTAAACTGTAAGGAATGAGGCTGTCAGACTGTAAAGTTTAGAAGTTTAACAGGCCAGTACCTCCTTTCAGTGCACACTTTGAACCAGAGGAGTGCGCACCTGTTCCCTTTGCACAGATATTATCCCAATAATGTCATTAAAGCCACTTGACGCTCTTTGCTCTTGTCCGTGTTGGTGATGCCCTTCCCCCACGCGCAACACACCCTCTCCATGGCAACCAGCATCCAGCAGATTCCTGCAGGGTTTGGATGATCTGACCCCAACTCCTCACATCCCCAGCCGCGTTTGCAAGGGAGGAAAATCCCACAAATACTACGATCTGTGGCATGTTTGGAGACAATAGAGCAGTTGTGACGCGCGCTCCTCCGTGAGTTCCTGGGTTTAATAACAGGTGGAGAGAAGCGGCCAAACCTCTGCCTCTGGCACGGTCCTTATTAGAGGTAAACGCGAATTATGTGAGTTTTGGAGTGGAGTTTATTAATTGTTTTCATACTATAGGAGGAAAACAATGAATAAACTAATATGTAGATATTAATGAATAAACTAATAAGATATTAGCATAGATAGAGTTGTGCAGTGTGAATGGTACATGTAACCTGTGAACACCTCGAGCATTCCAACTGCACTAATCTATCTATGCTAATATCTACATCATGAAAACAATGTTTCATTTTAATTCAAGAATCAGTCTGAGTTAACAAGTTACTTATTCATGAATTACTCATGACTTACATTATTCATTACCATATCAGGAGTGGTTCACTGAAGCCAGTCACTGTTCACCTTGAAGCCTTCTAACCTTGATTGTTGTGGATAAATTCTTCATGAAAGAATTGATGTCCTTTGTTGACCTCATTGGCTGAAGATTTGGGGCAGGCAGATTTACTAAGGTGGTGGAGACATTACACAATACACAAGACATTTCCAGACACTTTATAATACAAAACCATTAATCGGAAGTTCTGCAATCATACCAGACGGGACTTGAGTGTATAAGATCTATGTTATAAACAGAGACTGTGATTATAGGATCAGCACACAGTAGAGGGTGAGTATAGTAAAGTCGTGCATGTGCACGTACAAAAGCATCTGGGCCGTGCTATGGCCCACCTCCTCAGAGGCCTCAGCACATGCACCTGGGCAGCAGCACCCTGTCTGACACTGTGGTCAGTCATGTTGGAGCTCCACAGGGCACAGTCCTGTCTCCGTTTCTGTTCACTCTGTTCAACTCTGATTTCCAGTACAGCTCCAGGTCCTACCACCTGCAGAAGATCTCTGATGACTCTGCAGTGGTGCACTGTATCAGAGACGGACAGGAGCTGGAGTACAGGACACTGCACATTTTGTGCAGTGATCCCAGGCAATCTTCTCCTGAACGTCGACCAGAGGAGGAACTGGTGATTGACTTCAGCAGAAAGAGGACATCAGTGGAGCCCATCAAAATCAAAGGCCATGATGTAAAAATAGTGACTGCTACAAGTACCTTGGCATCAATGTAAACAGCAGGCTGGACTGGAGGGACAACAGTGATGCTATGTACAAGAAGGGCATGAGTAGACTCTACTTCCTGGGAAACCTTAGGTCTTTTAATGTGTGCAGCAATTTAATGGAGATCTTCTACCAGTCTGTGGTCGCCAGCACCCTGGACTTTGCTTTGGTCTGCTGGGGGAGTGGCATCAGTAAAAGGGACAAAAGGGTGGATTCCAGCTGATCCATAAATCTGGTCACGTGATCGGCTGTGGGCTGGAGACATTTGTCAGAGGGAGAGTCAGGAGGACTGCTCTTCATCACGGACACTCCTGCTCAGCCACTGTAGAGACAGAGGAGCTCGTTCTCCAACAGGCTCCTACAGCTCTGCTCAAACAGTGAGAGATACAGGACGACATTACACCATACTCCATACAACTGTACAACAACTCACCCTTATGTAACAGATAAGCCTTTGTCCTATCAACCATCATATCATTTTAGCACTGTTTTCCTTACGACCTTTTGTATACAGAGATATTTTGATGACATATTTTTATTTTATTTTGAGTTGTACATATACATTTATATAATTATGTTTTATTGACACCTGTCTCTTGCTCTCTTTTTTATTACTTATTTATTACCATTCATATTTATTACTCTTTGCTATTATAATATATTATGATGCATCATTTCCCTTGTGAATCAGTTTGTCTAAGTCTAATAATTTAAAGCCTAATATATTAAAAACCATCACTTTTATGATGTAAACTAAAATCACTGCAATAACACATAGGTTTACAACATTGCATTTATTCTTGTATTTATTCTGATTTTGAGGCAATTTTGTAACTGCATATCACAAAATCAACACTAGAGGGAGCAACAATATTTTAAGATCCCACATTGAGCCCTTAGAAGGATTTTATTGTAAAAGCTTCTCTGTTTTATTGCAGTGGACATGGAATTTCGAGTAATGACTGAGTTTTCTTAAATGGCCACGGATTTCCCTATTCACACAAAATGAAGTTACATAAGAGATTATATAAAGCAGTACTTTTTGGCCAGCCAACATTTACTCATTCCAGTGGTATGCATGTTATGTGAAGCAGGGAGGTCTTGATTTATATTCAAGATGCAGGTTTCTCTGAGATTTGTTAAGCTGGATAAATACTTGATCTACAAATAAATGATTTTGTGTATATTTTATGACAAGCAACCAGCCAGCTACTGATATATTATTTATTAACAGCTGAAGCTTTTAAATTAATCTTTATAGAATATACGTCCAAAAAACTATACTTTTTATTAAATGTGTGATTTAATTTGTGTTTTTCTAAATGTACCAAGAGCCTGACCAGAGATTACAGGTGAGTATTGAGGGAGAATGCTCTGATAATGTGTTTATCACAGAAGTGCAGTGAATCTACTGTGATAAAGAAGCAGCTATAACAAACTCCACTCTTCTGTCAGGTCCTCTCAAACACTGTTCAGTCTGGTGCACAGGTTTATTCCTTTTAGCTCACGCAGATTCTCACACAGACAATGAGGGTAGCAGTCCAAAAACTACACATAGAAGCTATTTGCCAAGTCAAGTTTCCCATTCATAAAAACATGTTTCGACACATTTTACCGTAATATAGAGTTCACATTTCCTCTTTATGTAAGATTTATCCTGGGATGTGTTTCAAAGTCACACCCGTTCTCTATTTTCAGTGTTAAAAGCAGAACGTGACAGTAAATATGTATATCCTTCTCATTTATTAATGTTACAAGAATTCATGCAATTAAACATACATGACAAAAATAATTCATTTATTTATTTGCTAAACATCAGTAATCATCAGTGTCCATGAATATTTAAAGTGTGCATGCATGCATGCAACAGGCTAGGTGGAGCAAGCTTAGCTAATACTTAAAATAATAAAATGTTATAACAGGACGAACAAAAACACCGTCTGTGCCCATATCATACATAGTTTTAAAGTGATTCACAAAGCACCAGGAAACAACTCCTTTTTATGTGTATGTTTGTCAGCCGTTACCATGGCTACCGGGCCCATGAACCGCGTCCCACGATGCAATGCTTCTCGGCACTTGTCACAATCTGATGGATGTCTTTAATTACTGCTGGTCCCACAACTGTGACACACACAGAAAGACAAGCTTAGTTTCACACTTGTAAGAACATTCATATAAGGCACAAAATGGGTCTAACTGAGCATGGACACAGACTCCAGATTAAAAATGCACTTTTCTGATGTTATTGCATAGCCTTAATTGTTTTATGCATTAAATAAACTTCTAATTGAATTAATCCTCGGGTGATCGATTCATTTCCATATAGTGGAACATTTGAGGTTGAGCAGTAACATCTCCATGGAGACAAACAGGTGTTACATAGTGCACTTTTGACTTGGACTTTGTTCTAAGGACAGCTGAAGGCTAAAAGTGTCAGAGAAGACTGTTATCCAAGATGATTTGCTGTTTATGTATCCAGACATCCAACCCTCATGCACCAGCACTTACAGATCTTATCTCTGCCAAGCCATAGTTCATACAATGTTTCCCATTCATCCAAGCCACGCCAAATCATACTTTCAGTTTAATCTACATTCTGTGCATGCCCTAAGTGTTTTCATACGTCTTATCGCACTTTAAATTATGTAACTAGATTGTTTGGAATTTACATTACAGTTACATTATTTACATGAGTTTAAATTTCCTGCAAATGGTTCATGACTGACTGAAGTAGTTGTAGTACAACATTTAGGAGAGGAGCTGAAGACTGGCTCACACAGTGCACGTTTATTCTTCTACTATGAAAACTTTTGGATAATTTGGGAGGACATCATCGTTCAATATAGCCTTTATACGTTACATTTTTAAATCAGAAGGGTCCTTGTTCTCTGGTGAAACAGGAGTACCCCAGGGAGACTGTGCAAACTACAGACACATGCCACTGAAAATATGTAGCTCATAATCTTTAGAGTAGAAGGAGTAAATCCAGTAGCCTAAAGTGGGCTCTAGGCTAAATAAATCAAACAGTGAAAGTGTAAAGGGGAAGAAGAAGTGAAGAGTCGTTAAAACAGTCTGGAAAACTGGTTTATGGGTTAACTCTAATGGAACTTTGTCTTTCTGATTGACCCCGACTGCCAATCAGTGCAGTAATTCCAGAAAAATGCTTTACAAATAGTGGTGGGTTCAGATCTTATGGCGCAATAGATAAATACCAGTTAAGAGTTAATACGTGGTCATTTTTTTGTATGACAACTGCCTACGTTTAAGTAATTCATCACAGCAAAATGAAACCTTTGCGTAGGGACGGAAGTAACACAGGTCATGGGACAGTGCTGTATTCTGTGCGCTCAAACAGCAGGATTATTGGGACGAGGATACCATTAGGCCACTATATCTTTTACTGCGAAATATCAGGCATATTTTAACAGCAATGAAGAATTACGCACAACCCTTTTCACAACTCTGTGAAGAATATGAATGAGGAATGACCAATGGTACGTAAAGACTGCGCGCAGAAGGATCTCCAGCAGAGGAGACCCGTGACGCACACATAAAAGGAGATCAAACCAACTATGAGCCGTGACCAAAGCTAACATAATATAATATAACCTAATATAACCTCTGTCGTGTAAAAGGTGAAACTATAGAGCAGGTGAAAGTAGATACAACTCACCGGAGAGCGGCGTGCGCGCATCCGTCTTCTCGCTCCACTTCGCCCTGCGCCTCTCGGCTTTTCGCTGGACTGGAGTCTTTAAAGCTTTACCACTCGGGGGAATTCCGTGACAGTATCGTCCAAGTGCGAGTCAGAAGGAAACCGAAATTATATTTACAATTTTACAGGAACTGCATAAGCCTCCGGGAACGGCTGTACCCGTCCTCCAATCAGGAGTCCCTCTGTGGTTAATTTACACAATGACGGGAAATACAAACAAAACAAAAACGATTTTATTCGTTGCCTTTTATAGGTCTTTATTATTTAAAATTTTCAGTTTCATTTGGGAACAGTTGGGGAATGTAGCTGTCATGTTTTCTCAAAGAGCGCGTTGGGCATTTTGCAGAAAATTGTTAGAAATTGTTTGGAATTGGTTGTTGTTAAATGATGCAGAACTGAACTTTCTTCTTGTAACCTGCTCATGTTATTTTTGTCGCTCCTCAGCCTCTTCTGTGCCCCAGAGTCTGGATTCTTCTTCTTCTACCTCTTACATCTCTGTCTTGCACCAACTCCCCCCAAAATATAACACGCGATTACATGGGCATGATACGAATAACACTTGCACATGTGGTAAGGCTTTTATTTCATTTTTTTCTCTGTATTACCCAGTAAACTGCAGCTTACTTTTACTGTGTGGAGGGTATCCTTATAATATGCTCACTTGAGCATTGCCAACACTAACAATCCTCCCCACAGTAAATTAGCAGTTTGAATGATTTAAAATCCACACAGTGGCCTGTCTGGGGTTGTGCATTTTCCTCAAAAAGAATTGTATGTGTGTTTCAGGAAAATATTACAAACAATTCCCTGAAGAACTCATCGCAAACTTGCAATAAAATAAATTTTAAACTTAAACGCTGCTTTCCGGAAAACACTGTGAGTAATAGTTCAGTTATAAAGAAACAACTATCCACTGGTGAAGATTTTACATTCACTTGGTCTTTTTTTCACAGAGCAGAGAGATTGTGTCGACTTTGTTAAACATCGCCTGCAAAATGAACAGTACAGAGTTCACCATCACCACCATAACACACTGGTCACAACTGACCGATTCTGTGCTGGCCTCAGTGGGTTGCCCTTGTTCGGACAAAAAAGTAAGTCATTGTTCCAAATTAATTTAAGAAAGCATTAAACTATGAGTGGTGCATTACAATGTTTTAACGCACTGTGTGAGCTGGTGTTACTACACCAGACATTAAAACTTAGGATTGTTTAATTTGCTCATACCATGGTAGCATTACAATTAGCATTGCAATTCTCACTCATTATGGTATTAACTATGTACCTATAAACTCATTAGCATCACCAGATTTGTCCATGTATGTAACTACTGTATCTTAAATTAAAATGTTTGGACTAGCCTTGATTTTGATGAGTCAGGTTCATATTTCAAGCTTGAGTCACCTAATTGGAGTTAAGGCAGTTGCAAACAGTGACTGATCACAATGTCACAGAATACTGACTAATGTATGGCAACAAGTGATTTTTCAAAACGATTCATGTTTTCTAATATGTTGTTCTGACTTTTTTATTTATCAGCTAAAGAAGAGGGAAAATAAAGAGCACAAAAAACTGTGCCGAGCCAAGGTGCTTCTGTCCTCCCTGGATGAGTGCTACCAGCTGCTGAGCATTGTGATGTCTCAAACCTGACAGGATATTTACTCTGGACTTGCATATTCCATTACTTTCTAATGCTACAAATGTATTATAAAGGATTTATTTTTTACATTTGCGATAGCTTGCCAAGGACTTATTTCTCTTCCAGGTTTGTGGCAAATATACAGAAAATATGAAGCGCTGCACACTATGTGAATATGTGAACGCAGATTGGCATAAAGCTAACCAGACAATTTGTGTGACAAAGGGGCTAATTTACCATTATCTTTCTAAAAGCTGTAAATATCACGGTGCTATTAATATTAAGGTTCTTGAATACTTTTGCTTTCACTTTGAAACCATGTGTGGCCAAATATTTGCAAAACTGGTTTGCTTTGGCCCGGGATTTTGTTTTAACTGAATCGTGATTTGCATTTGCAAAGATTGATATCTTAAAAGCATATTTTGTCACAGTTGGCTGAGCTAAGTTCAACTTAAGAAAATCTTCGAGGTGCATTCCTGTCACATTCAGTTGGTGTTTTGGCAGATGGTACAGGAATACCCAGTGGTATATGTGCAAGCACAGATCAGGTGAGATAATATAGCAATATATTAGAGTATTATAGTAAGCTAATATGGCAAACACTCACAGTCTTTTGTACAGCTGTCTCCAGGGTTTATTGGTAATGGATATGTGGCAGTACATACAGCATGGTGCACAGCATTAATGCAAATAAATGCATTAATGAGTCAGGGACATTTTTTACATGTTATACACTGCATTCATGGTTTGATTTTTGCTTTTCATTGTATAACTGGCCAACTACATACAGACCACAATTAAAAATAATTATAATAACTATGCTGAAGTGCTGGAATGGGTTAATAACATTTGATCACATATTATGAAAGTAAAGGGGCAGTATTAGTTTACTCATTAGTTCATTTGAAATATACGGTAGAAAGCACATAGAGACAAAGCAAATGTGGTCCTTGGGTTAATTAGACATAGTGAAATATTTAGTGAGTGTTGATAAACAACACACATTGCAATGACACTGCCAACAGAAACACTGTCTTATGAATGGGATGTATATTTGGGCTTTATACAAAATCTGATCAGAATCACAAATTAATCTGCAGTCTCAACCAGATACAGTCAGATACTGCTTGAAATGCAATAAGAAAAATAAATAACATATCAAATGAGAAAACAATAGGAAAAAATTCTAAAAATGCTACATTAGGAAAAACATGTTGATAGCGAAGGGGCGAGCCTTATCATTAAAGTGACCATTGAGGGAGGATTTCCCAGAACAAAACCACATTTTCAGTAGTCATTGATATTGCACTTGTGACGGATACTGATTTCTAATGGGGAGAAAGAAGGGATTTCAGGAATGCATAAAGCCTGGGAATAGATTAATGCAAAAACATTTTCTTATCTACTCATGCACCTTGTGACACACTCCCTTTTGAATGCACCAAATGTTGTAAATTAAATAGGTCTTGTATGATGGACTGTAATCTGTAGGCTACTCTCACAGTAATATCAAAGTTATATTCAACATGTCTGGTACCAATTATACGTTTTAAATGAATTTACAAATAACTAAAATGTTACTAATAATCCTTTTGCAGCATAACGTAAAAGGCATTGTAACAGATTTCCTTTCTTTTAAAATATTGCTACCCTTTAAAATAAAAGTTGGTATACCATGCTTCTGCTGTGAAACTAGATTCTCAGATTAAACTTTTAGCGTTTTTTGATATTTTGCCATAGATCTGTTGTTTTCATTAAATGAGCCAAATCATTCCCACTCCCTTCTACAGGAAATGTAAATGATTCCGTTAGATACACATCCTCCGGACACCGCACTCACAGCAAAATTTGGCAGATTCGACTGGATACTTAGCTCCACATTCATGACAGAACTTGCTCTTTACTCCTCCATTTCCAATGTCATTACCAGCATCTACCTCGTTCCTGGCATTGAAAAAAAAAATGGGGTAAGTTAGGCAAATTAAAAATGTTAATGTACTGTATGTGTGTTTTGACTGGAAGACAAAACTAAGTCTAATGTGTAAAATTTGTGTCTATGAGGGTTGCAATTGCAATTTTAAAAGATTCCACTAGAGGTCAGCCCAAATATGATAAATAGTGTGCTTTTTATAAGTTTCTTGCCTAGATATATAGGAGTCCACTTTCTTCTTGTTGACCCCAGCTCCAGATGCATTTCTTACAGAGCCATAACCAGAGCTCGTGACTCTCGGCTTCATGCCCACTCTGAAAGAATGACATTAAATTCATAGAAAGGAGGTATTGTGTGATGAAGTGAAGGGATAAACAACTTTGCACTGACCCGGAGGGTGGGCTTGTGAGGCCAGATGGACTACTTCTCACTACGCCAGCTGAAGAGGTCTTACCAGGAGTCCCTGAAAAATAAAAAAACAGGAACAGATATCACAATATATAGAAATGAAAAGTAAAGATAATAGTCATAAAGCCTCACCTGTGGACTGTCCTGAACCTGCTCTTTGTGGTAAACGAGAGGAGGCAGAGGGGATGGTAGAAACAGGAGGTGCGTTCTTTTTTACAGGAGGTGGCTTGTACTAAACAAAGTGAGGTCACATAAAGCTATTTCTCTTCGATAAAAATGCCAATACCAATTCTATTACAGACTCTTTGAACAACTGGAATATCTTACGTACACTGCTTGAAACAGTGTCATTTAACACATTGCAATAAATTGTTTACCAATCTATATGTATTATTGTTGTGTTACCTGTGTCCGAGTAGGGGGTTTCTTCACTTCTGCTTTGGTCTTATTACCCATCCGGGCAGCCTGCTCTTGACAAAACTTAATGTGTCTGTCTGCAGCATTTTCATTAAATCGCCGCTGACAATAAGGGCACTGGATGTAGTCTACAAATAAAATGGTTAAGATACGTATTATTTTACAATATTACCATATATTGCTATTATTTTACTACACTGCATCCATTTTTACCTGGGTCATAACTTGGAGGAGGAGGAGGGGGTAAAGGATCACCATCTTTCATGCCCTGAGAAACAGCCCGCGCAGCCCTGATGGCAGCAATGAAGTCCTCATGTTTCTTGCGCCAGTTGCTGGGCTTTTTAGGAGGTTCTGCCTGGAAAAATACAGGGCAGCCACTTAAAAAACAATAAACACAAAAGGTCATGATTAAGGTTTTTTTGTTTGTCTTTTTACTGTTTTACTCATGAGTTCATCTTATGGGACCAGTCTATAAATTAATGACATCTGACAGAACTGGATCACTGATCTGTGGACAGTGTCTTCAGAAACATGAGCTGCTTCAGTTGACTTTCCTCTTAGTCTCGGGTTTCAGGTTCGGCTGAGGAGTAGCAGCTATTTCTCTTCCATATTCCATATCCATACCTCCTCACAAAGAACTATCTGGATGTTATGTTTTTATTTTTTACACAAGATATGTAGGGACTACTAAAATAACTAAGCAAGGAATTACCTTAACATATAGAAGTAATACCACAATATATACACTTACACTTCACTTACATGTGAAATAAGGACAATATGAAAATGAAGAAATGTAACAGAACATTTCATAACAACAAACTGCAGAAATGCTACTGGGTGAGAGATTTAGTAGATACTAGTCAAAGCAAAAAGCACTGTTTTCTGCCTGATGGTCAAAGAAGAAGAAAGAACCGCATTCTGCTCAATTAAGTATTTAATTTTCTGTGGACCATCATAAAAGAAGCCATTAGTAAGCATGTATTATTAACAAAATTAACAAAATAACTTACTTTCACAGAAGAAGATGAACTTTGTGACTGAAATACAATTAAAAGTTGTTTATATTCAAAATTATTTGCAAACAT
Source organism: Scartelaos histophorus (assembly GCA_000787155.1). Classification (NCBI taxonomy): domain Eukaryota; kingdom Metazoa; phylum Chordata; class Actinopteri; order Gobiiformes; family Gobiidae; genus Scartelaos; species Scartelaos histophorus. The sequence continues at coordinate 24,259 of JACN01003921.1, forward strand.
AAAATACAGGATTAACTGAAGCTGAAAAAGGCTTGGTAACAACAAAGGGTTCATTTGTTGCACCAGATCGATCACCTGACTAGGTTCTTACGTAACACTTATACTAAGGTTTCTGTTATTAGATCTATACTTTGTTCTGTGTGGAATACAACATCATGTAAAGTACCACAAAAAGTAAGGCATCCTAGCTGATCATGTGTCACAAAGCTTTGGTCTCACCTTTGGTTTGAGGGGTTTGAGTGTGGGAATATCTGTCCCTTCAGCTCTCTGTCGGCTAGAGTCAAACACTTTCCTCCGTTTGGCTGCCGCTTTTTGACAGATTTTTACATGCTTTTCCTATAAGAGACACAACATTTCACAGCAGGAAAATGGGACAGAAAAAAACCATACAACTATTTATACTGTGTTCTTAATAGTTAATGATGAGCTAATAATAACATAATAACATAGACAGAGCTGATTAATATGGATAAATCTTCTTATTTACAATATGAACACCATTCCATTATCTATAATGAAAACACTGTTAATCAGTTATATATTTTCTATTTACCAAAACTTTAGGGAAAAAGCTTCTATTACAAATGCTGCACTGAACCAGGTCCTGAGCAGGAAGAATTGCTCCATCTGCAAAAATAATAAGCATCTGAATATTGAAAACATATTTTTGTCTACTTCAATGTAGCTTAATGTACAAAATTAAAGATACAAGCAGGAATAGAAGAGTCTTGTATGGGAAGTGCATATATAAATCCCTGCATTGATATAGTCCCAGTAATGACCTGATTATGAAGTTGGAAACATTTCACAAACATAAGCAACCTGAAATTGGCTACAGATCTCATGTTTCGGGTTTGGGTAAACCAACGACACATTCATTAATTTAGTAATTTATTATACAGTTAGATGCTGACTAATGTAGACAAAATAAACCAAATGCAAATAAGCTACTACTGCTAAAGTATCACACCCATCCAAGATCCAGAGAGAAACAGTTAGCTTCATCTTTGGCCCTGTTACCTAGCGCACTAAATCACAAACAAAAAGACGTCGCAGAAAAACAGAAGGAGAGAGCCAGGAAGCCAAAAATACGATGGAAGCATAAGCAAACTGTCCTTAGGTCATAGGGTTAAAACAGTAAGAATAAGAATGTAAGATACATCTTTACCTTCAAATTCTTCCATCCTTGGTTTTCCCTTGTCTGGTGCACGGTTTGAACCGGCTAACGCCGAGGTGGGATTGTAAATTCTTCTTACTTCCGGTTTTGCAAAACTAACCTTCGACTTTAAAATACTACATTTATGTATTTACTACCCAGTTTTGTAAATATGTTCTACTTTATAGTGGTTATATGGACATACATTATAACACTATTGTGTGCTAAATAGTGTACCATATCTTCTGAGTGTATAATTTGTCTAAAAAAAAAGTTGCATTGTACCATCTTAACGTAATTGTTCTTTGGCTACTAATGGCAACTGACGCTTCTTCACGTCGGAACATCCCCTTACCTGATTGGTTATTCCTAAAAAAAAGTATTCACGTTGTTGGTGTAGTTGCGTACCTTTGACAAAAGGGGGCTTATGGGAGGCACCTGATTCATTTTGCAGACTCCGGCAATAAATATTGTTATAATATTGTTAATTCACACCTAAAGTCGGTGTCATTTTATCATTTTAAATCTCAGTCACTGTCTAATTAAATTTAGCTTTCTAAACACCACTGCTTTCTTTTTGTGACGTTTATTGTGGTTTATTGTGACCCTTTGAGCAAAAGGGCCACTTAAGTTCACGCACCATCCTGACCGTGTTGAACCAGTGTGCTTTTGAGTGAAGCAATTCAACCACAGACCTTTGACTAAATAATAATCCTTGTGTTTCCCATGGAGTGGTCTCACAAAAGATGCCTGTTTTCATCTCTCTCTCTCTCTCTCTCTCTCTGCCTCTCTCTCTCTGTCTCTATCTTCCTCTCTCTCTCTCTCTGTCTCTCTCTCTGTCTCTCTCTCTGTCTCTCTCTCTCTCTCTCTCTCTCTCTGTCTTTCTCTGTCTCTCTCTTTCTCTCCCTCTCTCCGTCTCTCTCTGTCTCTCTCTCTCTGTCTCTCTCTCTCTCTCTCTCTCTCTCTGTCTCTCTCTCTTTATAGACTGTATAAAAAGTGGACTAAGCGAGTGTGACGTCACCCACAGCGCTCAGATGAGGCTCGCGATACTAACGGTCACAGGAGTGAACCTGGAGCCAGGCTCTATCTTATCAATAGGATTTTTTTTGATCAACAAAATAGCGAAAATAAATCCGGATCATATAGAGCGGGTTAATAAGAACATTTTAAGACAAGGATGACGAGGCTCATTAGAGCAGGTACATAGAGAAGAGCGACAAGATCCTAATGTAAGTCTATGGGAGCCAGGGTCAGAAGGAGCCGGAAGAGGCTCCTGTGGCACTTCCTGTTTGGCACGCGGCGGCTAACGCGCTAGCTCCGTCCATTTATATACACAGTCTATGTCTCTCTCTCTCTCTCTCTCTCTCTCTCTCTCTCTCTCTTTTATTCGTTGATCTACAGATTTTTCATTATCATAATAGTAAGACAGCTCGATGTTTCAGTTGCCCTATTCTTATCATAGACCGTATATGTGATATATTTTACAGAGTTTATGATTGTTGTTTATTTTGTTTTGAAAGAGCCTTTCTTCCAGAAATACATTTTATTATCGTGCACTTGATCCATGGCTCATCATTTTGTATCTGCCAGCTGATGAAACCACACGACATTAAAGCGGATGTGATTGGCAATTTCGGATCTTGTTTACCCCAAAAGGTACCACTTCATTTAATTTTAGACTCTGAGCAAACATTTCAATGTTTGCTTATCTTTTCGGGCGTAAGACATAAGTGTATAATTTATGTAGGTCACCGGGACACATGTAGTACAGGACTGGGCTGATGAAATGTGTGTCACCTGTCAGCGTTTTCTCTTAACGTACTATAACTCCACCATCACTACTACTACTACTACTACTACTACTACTACTACTACTACTACTACTACTACTACTACGTATATTGATGAAATCATAATAATGAATAAGTATGATTAACTCGCCCTTGTTGTGACTAAACCAGGACCAAAATAATCTTAACTCAAGCTAAGCAGATGTTATAAGTAAGTAAATAAATAAATTAGATACATTATTAAAATAATACCTTATTTTTATAGGAAATCTGGATACACATTCAGTATTGGAAACTTATTATTTATTAATCTAAGTGCCACAGACCAAGAAAAATAATCAAATCTTCCCCATCCGTCTTATATTATCATGTAGCCTAGACATAACATGTAAGTTCATACTCATTTTGACCCCATTTCGTACGACAGCTAAGTGGGAACATCCTCAGATCATAACAGAAGCCATGTCCAAAAATAGATCTGTCCGATTACGCTTCTGCTTCCACTCCTCTTGAAATAGCAAAACGGACAGGGGGATGAAGTGAATGTCTGGAATTTAGGAGTAAAAGCAAGATTTAAGTGTGAGCATCCTGAAACTGCAGCAGTGAAGAGGAGAGTAGAAGAAGAATATTGCAGTAGGCCAGTACAGAACAGCAGAATGTCAACACAACACTATAACCTAATCCAGTGCCAGATCCCTTTGTGCCTCCTCCCCATGGGTCATATTTAAACACTGCTCTTCTCTTGTCTTCTCTAATTGTAGCCCTTTTCATTGTGCTCTGCGTTCTGTGATGCAACATTTTGTGAAAACCATAATTATTTATCCTTCCGATTGGCACTCTTGCCCATTGTTGTTGCAGGTGGATGAGATTAAAAAGATTAATGTAGGATTAGGGTTTGAGATATATTAGCAGGGTTGTGTGCATAGCTATACTTGCCCTATAGGTCACGTTCTCTCAGTACCTGGTAGCCACAGCTGCCCTGGGGCAAACTGATAGAAACAAGGTGGCCAAGCTGCACTGTGGGCCACACCATATTCATACCAGGCTACAAATTGAGGTTATAGTCCTGGATATGATACTATAAATGCTTTTTATAGTGATGCTGATTCATCCACGAATCTTAAGACCTTTAATATTTTCCAAGAATTACAGTATTCGAAGTAAAATGTATACTGGTACTATTTCTGTGTACTTTTGCCAGCTTTTTCCTCTGGCGAGATGTCTTTGCGATGACGGATGTGGAGGCGTCCTACGAGGGCTTCTTGGCCTCTCGGCGCTCTGGCCGTAGGAATGCCATCCACGGAGTCGAAACAGCACCAGGGGAAGGAGCGACAGACCTGTACCAAAACCTCGCACAGCTCAACATTAACAAGTCTGGTGAGGGAGATCCCGTCATACTCTCAACTATATATAACTGGAAATGCTTCTGAAATATGCATCACTCCTTTTAGGCTTTTCTTTGAGTCTAAAGTTAAAGACTGATACAACCACAGATATTACAGGCTAATACAAGTGGTGTTATTAGAAATGTGTGTCAGTGTAAAATACTTTGCACCATATTAGTTACTCACTGTTAACCTCAGACAATGACTCTTTCGCTTTATGTGTCAGCTGAAGAAGAAGAAGAAAAAACACAGGATTCTCCGCCTAAAGAAGAGAAAACTCAAGAGCAGGGCAGCTAGCAGAAAAAGCTAAACAGATGTTCACATCTGCTCGACCTAAATGGTCCAAAGGTGCTATTTGAATTAAAAGACTTAAACAAGAAAAATTCTTCAGGTCATCAGCAACTCGTCACTATGACACTATGAGTCGGGCGTGCTCCAGTGTCCTCAGAAACACTTAAGTGTGTTCTTAACCAAAACGATGGGCCTGGTTGAATGGAGTTGAGTGGTTAGTGGGTACAGTATATTATTTTATTTATTCTTTATTTATATAGTGACAATGTCATTGTCAAAGCCCTGTCTATCCAATGAGGACGTGCCCAAAGCTCTTGAAGGTAATTCAGCTCTAACTGAGCACAGTCTTCCTTTGCACTTTAACATTCCACACATCAGACATACACTACTCTGGCAAGTGGCAACAGTGTGTACAAAGAAAATAAAATGCACCAATACATTATTTTTAAATCAGTAAATAGTTGTAATTTTATTAAAATGTTACTTGATGTTTCCAGTAAATATATTTTCTTAAAAAAATCACAATTGAGTTGATGGAGTTAAGGCTGGGTCTGACAAATGTCTGAAATTATGACAGAACAAGTCTTTTTGCATGTACGTATGTATGTTTTGTATTTTTATATAAAGTGCAAGTGATGTCTTTGGTTTGCATATCGCTGCATGCTTGCACTCTTATTTTTAAAATGTGTATGTTTTATAGAAAAAGTCAAATGTTTTGTAGGTGGTCAGACTGCACTTTGTTACACTTTATATAAACACTTGCACTTTGTATAAACATAAATTGGTGAACTACTAGTGATACATCTTGCTCTTATCAAATCACTGCAAAGAAAACATGGAAGTTGAGTCGAAAGTGATTGAAATATGATATTCATTGAACAAATTATTAACCGATTCACCTGATTTGTTAGTGGTAAAATTGCCCTTAAGTTTCTTAGGCAGTAAATAAGCACAGTACACACACTACATATCTTTAAACATTTATGAAAAGCATCAGCAAAAATTACATTTCAAGTCATTCCAGTAGTAACATATATAACGGGAGTATGTACATGTTTGAGTCACCAAATCAGTAAAACTATCAATAACATTGCATCATGGATACTTTCATTCTAAACAGTTTCAGACAAAACCACAATTTTTCCCCCTTTAGTCAAATCTCTGTACAAACATTTAGGGTTAGTTGGTTTTTGGGATAAAAAACCCGTGCACGTCTCTGTACAGCTGCCCTTTCACATTAGCTCGTGCCACTTCTTTAAATGTTTTTCCATCAAGAAGGACAATGAAACAGGGCTGGCCGGGGTTTGAGTTGGTTATTGCTGCTACAACAAGACCTGTAAATGGCACAAAACAAGAGGTTGTGAGAAGTTGCATCGGATACATATGTTTGTATATTATATGTGCAGGTTGCCTCACCATCGTCTTCTGATTCTCCATTTGGTCTGGGGATAAAAACAGGCTCTGAAGGAAAACAGTTCTCTTCTTTCCAGTAAACCATCTGCCTGGTTTCTGTGTCAAACTTCCCAATCTGTAAATACAAACACAGGAATTACTATTTTAACTTTAGTGCTTTTTTCAGGGCATTATCACAACTCCAAGACTAGAAATTATCATAAATTATACTGTTACTTTTTCACAGAAATCTTGACATTAAACGTGGAAGTTGGTGGGTATAATACCACAAATATTGTTATAGAGAATAGTATATGGATAATTAAAGATTTTTCAAATAAATATATATATATATATATAAATATTTATGTTTCTGCACTTATATGATTTATTTTAAAGTCCATTCACCTGTAAACCTATATATATATCTACCTGAATCTAGCCATCTAATCTATTAATGTTATTCATCAATGGCATAATGTTTCCCAAATAAGATATTTCCCAACCCTATGTGGGGAAATCATCATTTGCAGAAAGTTTTACCTGTTTTGACACAGCAGAATCATCCACAATGCTGCCATAGACATAACGGTGCTTCTTTCCATTAAGGTTGTAATTCATTCTTGGCAGTTCAAAGCCTGTATGAAAAATGTACCAGGATCAGGAAATGTCATGATAAACCTCCCCTCATTAGTTGGACAGGACTTTACCTTCACACAGCGCCTCTGCCTGGCACATGAGTTTACCCTCTTTTTCTTTTACAGCGCTGGCAGTCGTATATTTTAATGTCACCATATCGTCACCAATGGCAACACCCTGCACCGACACCCATGTTAGAAAACCACACAACAGTCTTTGTAGTGATCATATGATACACACCTTGTCTGATCTGACGGGAAGTACAAATCTCCTGTAGTTTGGTTGTACGTAGGCGTCATCATGGAAGCCGGAAGCTTCTTTGAGCTTGCTCATGTAGAACATGTTGTAAAGGCTGTTATCTTTGTAGGCAATCACATCAAATACGACATGTCCATTGTCCTCAAAAGCATTCACATGATGATAGACGACCATCGCTCCCGTGTAATATTTGGTTTCTACCGCTTTTCCTGTTTTTCTGTCAATTATATGGATCAGGGTCTGTTGAAATAATAAACAAATACAAACATTTAATCTGTTGAGCTTTGTTTGACTATGACACAGCTCACAAAATCAAAAAAACATACATTCTCATCAGGGCAAAACTTCAGACAGCTGGCCCAGTTGACCCCCCTCATGTAAGCTGTGGCCATTTTGAGGATGTCCAGTTTGAAAGGCTGTTCGATGAAGATGAAGTAGTTATCTGTCATGCCGAAGCTGTGGTAGTAGCTCGGAGTGAGGAGGGATCGACAGGGGACTGTGCAGACAACCTCAGCCTTCTTTAGTGCACCTAAAATCAAATGACACAATGCTATTTTCAAATAAATGACAGTGTTTAGACATTTATTACACCTTATATTGAAACCAGTGGTGGAATATAATGAAGTAAAAGTAGTAAAGTACTTAATCTAAATTGGAAATAGCGTAGTTTACTTACTGTTTCAGCAGAAAACCCTGAGGGCTTATTTTTAACATATTCATAATTTGAGCAAATAAAAATACGCAATTGAAAACATCTATTAAAAAATTGATTCAATAGTTTCTGATAAATCTTTATTAAAATCACTACATTAAAAGCCTTATTTGATCTCAAAATTACTTTTTACTCTTTAATTATATTTTTAAATGTTACTTTAATATTTTCATACAATACTTTTACTTTTTCTTGAGTATATTTTTGCTCCTGTATTTTTACTTTAGTAACAGAACTGAGTACTTCTTCCACCACTGGTTGAAAGTTCATCTTAATGAATGATCCTGTGAAATGGCCATGTCCATATGTGTAATAGGGGAAGTAGGACAACTGCTTGATTGACTTGGTTTTGAAACAGTGTCATACTTTCCCTTCATCTAAAACTAGATAACTACAGATTAGGCAATCTAGTTAGAGCTGATGTAACCAGCACACTGCAGGTAAATGACAAGAGAAAACACTCGGGACAAGTAAAGCAGGATAAGTTACCTTTATCAGGATGAGGTGGGACTTTGAACACCACATACTTAGTCTTGCCCTTGTCTGCTATGCATGTGCCCATGTTGTAAGCGTTGCCTTCCTTGTCATAGTGTGGATGGGATGAAACCACATTGACAGGGAGGAATTTCAGGTAATCCACCTGTTGCCCAAATGCAGGTGATTAAGTAATGCACTTTATTATGACTGTTTTATTATAACAAGACACGTGCATTACCTTGTCCTGCGTTTCCAGAGTAACAGGGTCGATCTTTCTAATGTAATTGGTTTCAGAGGTAGCGAAGTATTCATTTCCATACTTGATAAAATTGCTGGCACCATTGTCAGTGAAGTCAGGCACTGTGTGGTTGAGGAAGGTAATTGCCCTGTAAAAAAACACCACAGCATGAATGAAGAAGTAAGCAAATATTATAGGTTTGTTATATTCACATTTATTATACTCACTTGAAAATGAAGTTTTTGCTGGGGTCTGGATAAGCCATTGTGCCCATTTCAGACACAACTATTCTGTTTTCAGCCATGTTTGATTTGTACGTGTCACTTCTAAGAAATCTGCTTCTGTGGGTCACTTCACCTGGAAAGTTCAATGTTTATAAATTAATTGACCAAAACTGATCCAATCATATCTGGATCATCTTTAAACTCTGAAACACGTACCGTCTTTAAAAGTGAAGCTCGTCATGAGGGCCATCCCATCAAACCAGTGCTCGTAGCTGGTCTCCCCCACAGAGAAAATCCCGGGGCCATTGCGCAGCAGAGTCCCCTGGAGCCAGTTGGGAATAGTCCCTGAGTCAGAAGAAGTCAACTTGAGGTTTAGTTTTTTCCTGGTTTTGGCTTCTTTTATTCATGTTGTGTGTTCCTCTTACCTTTGACTTCTGTTTTGCTGGCTTCGGGGCTCTCAGTTGCGTTTTTAGAGAAATCTACACTCATGATGCTGACAGTGCAGGACGCCTCAGCTGTGTGCGTAAACAGGAGAGTGACCGCCACGGGCGAAACCACTCCCTTTAAAGCCGCAGCTTACTTTGGGGGTTGGAATCCTTCTGTATTATCTTATCTGTGTGGGGGGTATTCTGTGAACCTCTTAATTAGAGTTTCCAGTACAGCATATTTCATAGAAAAGTTATGTTATACATCTGGTCACGTTTGCTCACCCTGGTCATTGCCCATGAAGGATTATGAGGCACATTTCTGTCTTTAGGGTTCTTGTTATGGCAGGATCATGGCCTCAGTGTCTGTTTGTCGTTACGTCACACTCACTTTTAAGTGTTTCGTACGTCTATTATCAGCCATTAACATGTTTGCCTAAAACAAGGATTAAGATACCAAACTGTCCACCTTGTGTTATGTGGGGAAAGGGAGATGAGTCCCCTGGGGGCTGGGGCCACTACAGCCTTTGAAGGATCAGTGTGTCAATTATGTCACTTCATGTGTAGGCGTACATGTGATTACATGTGCGTAACATGCGTGGAAGCCTCTATCCATGATAACAGCCTGGTTTAGACTTTAAAGTCCAAATGTCATTGCATAAACATATTAACATTAGCATTAACATGCGTAAAAAGAGATAAACAAGAGACTCCTCTAAAATAAGTAAATAAAATAAAAACAAAACCTTAAATTAACCTTAAATTAAATAAACGTACACAAAGCCTTGGTAAAATGGCTCTTTAAAAAGCTATGCAGCTACTTATCTGCATATCTTAATCTGACATTAAATCATAATTTTATAGCTCCTGATTACAGCTGTTATCCAGTTAAAGTGGCTCCTGCCACATTGAGCAGAGGCGTCCGTGGAGCTGCAGATACTGCACATGCAGACCTGATAATCACACTGCACTTTGCTCATATTTTCAAACGGGATGTGGTCATCTCGGGGAATAGCCTAACACATTCTTTCTCAGTAAAATGTTTATATAAGACGCCTTTATGTGTTTCCATAACCGTTCGTGATAACAGTGACAAATGCTTTCTTGGAATGTATGTTGCTGAGTGTGGAGGGATGTGGGGATAAGACTAATATATTTATTATTTGTCTTATTTGTAAACGGAAAGCAAACAATATAAACATACATGTTCTTCTATGCAAATCTCAATCTTCATAATTCATCAATCTCTAAATGAAGGGCTGGAGCCTCAAAGGCTGCGCAGTAGAACCAAAAGAGAAAAGCCCCACACTCCTATTGACGCGCATACAATAATAATAATTACACACACACACACACACACACACACACACACACACACACACACACACACACACACACACACACACCTCCTTTTTTTCTCAGAGCACAAACACACACATCATTTTTTTTTACAAAAGTGCAAACGTGTTAAGCCGATATTATCTAATCACTGTCTCACAGGTCATGACGCAGTGCGTGTGTGTGGAAGATTTATGCTTTTTTATGTATTGTTCACACGTTATTTTATTGTGTAATTTGTATAGTTACGATTACGATTAAGATTACGCTTATTGTTTTACAACTTTTCTTGTCTTGAAATGGTGCCTCCTGGTGGCTATTACCGTGTAATACAGTAAATATCAACATTTAAAACGTTTGCAAAGTCCCTCAAACTGAAGGCCAGTATATGGCTGAAAAGTACGTAATACGTAAGGGAGATAAAGAGTTTAATTATCTGAGCTAAATCTTGTGGCATGATGTTCAAAACCATATAGACCTACTTTTCATTTTGGCAAAATTGCCAATAATGGAAAAAAGGAGGGGAAAAAAAAGTCTCATAAAAACATTAATGTTTCAATCTTTATTGTTAAAACAAGTGAGAATGTAAATGATTTTTCTTGTTTTCATACATTCATAGAATGTCACTGAGCATCCATCAGTTCATCTTTCATCAGTACACCATTCAAAACAAAACTCAACACAATCAGTGCCGTGTGTCTGTTATAGGAATCACCACTGTCACTCTGAATGGGTAATTAAATAATAGACCGAAACTAAGCACAAGATGCCAGAGGAGGTGTGTCTATTTGCACAGCCCACCGTGTTTAAACTGTGCTGATTAGTATTCAAGTATTCCCTTCATTGATTATTTGTGTACTGTATATTCTACTAAGATCTGCTTGATTATCATTATTAGCATTTGTGGGTTACATCATTATAGACATAGTCATAAGTAAACATAAAAGTATGCAAGTTTGTTTTACAGTGCAATTTCATGCAGTACAACATGCAGTTAGAGGGCACATGGAGAAGACCTTACTGACCATGCACAACCTAGTGTCCTTGAACCTCATCTTCCTTCCAAAGTAAAATATTGACGTAAATTGAATTCTTCTCAAAAACGGTAAAGCTGTTCTTCCAACATGCCACACCATGCATACTGTAGTAATCTATGCACAACTGCTAAGTCAAGAATCTGGTAAGTTGGCACTGATGTATAAAATTATGGTCAAAATAATGATTAAAAAAACTAAAACTGGCACAAATACATCAAACATGTGAAATTGCAAAAAACATATAACAGTAAATACCCACTTAATACATTTTAAACTGTCAGTAGCAAAGGCTATGACAAATAATCACATTGGACAGGCAAAGGCCCGTGGATAAAGCACAGAAACAGGAGTGACAAAAATATTCACTGTCAAAAAGGCAACTAATCAATATGCAAAAACATGTCAAGAAAATGTGCAATCCTTTTTTTCTTGAAAACATTTCACAAAAGCAGTTCATGTACAGCATGGAAAAAACCTGTAGTGTTTAACATTGTAATGGTGACTGTAGCTTGTTGTAATGAACGCGAAAACCAAACTTTGGCAAAATATATTTAATTTTAGAAATGAATCTGAACTGTCCTTTGCCAGCTTCACTGGTCACGTGGAAGGCATTTTCTCCCTGCTTCTATTATTTCTGAAAACAGATGTACAGTCTCTTGTGTATTGCACTGGACATACAACAGAGCTCAACATTGACCGTCCACCATGAGGTTCTGGAAACAAATCTCCCATTCATATTTCCCATAAACCTCATATATCAATG
>KN490137.1:0-11014 GCA_000787155.1 Scartelaos histophorus
AGGGTTAAGTAAAGAGTGTTTTTGAAAATTATTAGCCAAAAATACAAAAAAAGCTAGTTCCCTCTGTCTCAAAAGTAACAGTCACTTTTATTAAAATCATAAAATATAAAATAAACAACCTATTAAAATCTCAAATGAATTAAAATCAAGACTACCAAACTGATTTTGTGTGTAAAATACCTTTATTATGCCTCAAAATTAGCATTAGCATTAGCATTAGCACTGAGACACAAACATCTCCTACTGCGCTTACGTTTTTTTGTACTTTTTAACATGTTTTGTGTATTTTTTAACATGTATTCAGTAACGTCCACAGTCTCCCTATTCACTGCCGTATCTTTAAATATTTATTCATTGGCGCGTGACTCAGCAAAAACCCACATAGAGATAAAATTGGACAGGAAGTAGTGACGCTAACAGTGAGGTTGAAGCGCTGTCGTGAACAGAGCTGGTTTGGTTTGATAATTCAGAAAAGAAGTGTTGTAATGGTAATTTCTAATGTGAATAAACATTTCTAAATAGAGAAAAATTACAAATAAAGTGAATTTTGTGTTTGTTTGTTGTAATATTGCCCGTGTTAGCCTTTGTTAGCCTAGCAGCCTGTTTCAGTCACTCACATTTCCAGGTCATTCACAGTTTTCCTATCAGGTTTCAGAATGATGGAAGAGTTTAGACAGTTGCCATAGTGATTAACAATGCAAGATGGCTTTATTTAACTGTAACTTACATTCATGAAACAAAAACCTAAATCATAAGGCTATTTTTTTTTTAAAATACCAAAAGCAATTACATTAGGCTTGGTGTAATGCAGCCACAGTGCAAAAAGCTTGGCCAAAATTTAAGATATAAAATGACTTAAAAGTGGTGAAATTATCTGTCCATGCCGCAAGATCATTTTGCTTGATAAGTTTTCTTAAAATAAACTAGCATGAAGATAATAAATGTGAAAACAAGATGAAAAACCTGATGTAAGTTAAAATCTTGGGCAGATCAGAGACATTTGCAGTGCGTGTTACTATAGTGTTCTTCTTATAAAACACAGTACAAATACTTGAAGGACTATCTGGCTTAAAGTGGCTAAGATAATGACTTTTAATTAACCTCTTCCTCCGTTTGTGAAAATACAGTGTGTTTGGAAAGATCAGGGTTTAATAGGGATTAAACAGATAATAAATTAAAAGCATCAGCCTGTGTCATTATGAACAAGGACTGGTACAAGGCCGTTGATCAACAGCCCATAGGTCACAATGTATTTTCATTTGCTAAAGCGCCGCTCGCAAAACCCAGAATCAATACAGCCAAACCACCAGGGGGCGACGTGATGGTCCCTCTCAAGTTAAGTGCTAAATCAAAGGTTGCATTGACTTTTACTTGAAGGTGTAAACAACAAACACTTCTAATCCAGGCCTGACCCAAGAGACGGAGGGGAAAGAAAATTGAAAATTTGAAAGTAAAAGTTGCAGTTTCATGGCTCGATTACAAGTATTACAGTCAAAGTTGAAGTATTTGTAATTGTAGTACAGTTCTGCGGGGTATTAGCTGCTAGCACGTAACATATTTATATCACCTTGTTGCTTTTTATTGTTTTAAAAATGCTATAATCACTGAAAAAAACATATTAAAACATTTTAGCAGTTTAATTTTCGTCAGTTTTCTGCGTTAAATCACAATCTTACAGCTAAGAGGGTCTGAATAAAGCAACATATTAAAACATTTTATCTGTTTCTTTTTTGTCATTTTTCTGCGTTAAATCACTTTCTTATCATCTTACAGCTAAGAGGGTCTGAATAAAGCCCAGGAGAGATCGCTAAATGACTCAAACATGCATCTAAAACCTCTTCAGGCAGATTTCTGATGAAAGAATAATGTTATAACAGGGTAAAAACCTCCAAAAATAGTACTCAGAGTTCAAGTTTGTCACTTTTTAACACCATTTTGAAGTATATTTTATATGAAACTTGATCAATTAAAACATGTAAAAGTGAATTTAGTCGTTTTAAAACATAATTTGCACATTTTATTGAAGGTGCAGCACGTAACTTTTATGGTGGAGGGTCAAGAATTATTTATATAAGAAGTATTTAAATATATACATCTAGCATTTATTCATTACAAGTCTTTCTATTACTCAAAAATATAACAATTCCTTCTGTGAATAGGGGCGACTCTCCACAGATCTGACCTGTAAAGTAGTAACCTGGTGCATATCTACTTGAATACAGTAACGTGAGTGTTTTTAGCTGCTTACTTCTTTATTTTGAAAGAACTGGACACCGTTTTGAGGTCATTTCCGACATGATTCGAGGATTAAAATAGCCGTTTTTGAACATGGATTATTCAAACGTTAACATCTGGTGCTAGCATGAAATATTAATGGCAGTTCTGGAGGCATAATTAGCCATGACGGCGGGTCTGCGAGCAAAAAACCAGGTCAGAAACGAGGTCAACGCGACGCTCGATCTATATACGAAGGGAAAATTCAAACACACCTTTACGGCCGTTATTGAATAGTTAATATAGAATAATGGGGTTAGTTTAGCCTCAGCCTGGACACTGCCCCCAGCAGTGAAATTTAAATAAGGAAAAGAGGAAAAGACTGAAGAAAATGTAAAATAGGTGGACACGTGCTGCTGATATTTAATGCCACACGCTGGAGTATTACAGGCAAGACGTTTCCATGGAGACAAACAGGCAGTGATCCCCTAGGATAAAAGTTACATAGTGAAAATAATGTTTTTTGTCTTGGTGTTTTGGGGTTATGATTTGGTCCTGCTTTGAGTCCAGTTTAGTCCTCATAAAGACTTGGTCAAGTCCTCGTCTAATCCAGGTTTAGTCCCAGTTTAGTCCTCAGTATGGTTTTATTTTAGCCTTGGTTTAGTCCTGGTCTAGTCTAAGTTTAGTCCTTATGTAGACGTGTTTTTTATTCCTGGTCAAGTCTTGAAATAATCTTGGACTAGTCCTGGTTTAGTCTCGATTTAGTCCTGTTCTAGTTTTGTGTAGACCTGTTTTTTATTCCTGGTCTCCAGGTTTAGTCCCAGTTTAGTCCTCAATATGGTCTTGGTTTAGCCTTGGTTTAGTCCTGGTCTAGTCTTAGTTTAGTCCTTGTGTAGACCTGCTTTTTATTCCTGGTCAAGTCTTGAACTAATCTTGGACTAGTCATGGTTTAGTCTCGATTTAGTCCTGTTCTAGTTTTGTGTAGACCTGTTTTTATTCTGGTCTATTCTTGAACTAATCTTGGACTAGTCTTGATTTTTTCTTGGTTTAGTCCTGGTCTAAACCCAGTCTAGCCTTGGTCTAGTCTTGGTTTAGTCCTGGTCTAAACCCAGTCTAGCCTTGGTCTAGCCTTGGTTTAGTCCTGGTCTAAACCCAGTCTAGCCTTGGTCTAGCCTTGGTTTAGTCCTGGTCTAAACCCAGTCTAGCCTTGGTCTAGCCTTGGTTTAGTCCTGGTCTAAACCCAGTCTAGCCTTGGTCTAGCCTTGGTTTAGTCCTGGTCTAAACCCAGTCTAGCCTTGGTCTAGTCTTGGTTTAGTCCTATTCTTGTCTTGATATAGTCATGGTCTTGGTTTGAGTTTGGGATTTAGTCCTAGTTTAGTCCCAGTCCCCCCCTATATGTCCATGTGTGCAATTTAAAACATATATATTTGAAATTGCTAAATACCATGGCAACAGTTTAATAGTGGTCCAGTCCTGGTTTAGCCTTGGTCTAGTCCTGGTCTAGTCCTGGTCTAGTTCTGGTCTAATGGTTTCATTGCAGGTTTAGTTCCAAGTTTAGTCCCAGTTTAGAACACACCCTTTTGAGACTCCCTTTTGAGCGCTTAAGAGAGATTTACTTTAATTGTTAATTACCATGGCAACAGTCCTAATTACACATTGGCTCTGGGACATTGGGTCAAAGTTGAGTAGCCGCTAATTGGTTTAAATGTTAACGAGACTAAAGAGTTAGAGAGTTAAACGCACGGACACAGACACGGACACTGATCCAAAGGGTAAAAATGAGTTTGTACCACAGCGTATTGTTGGTTAGGACACACAGGCAGGTACTGAGACGGAGCGAGAGAATAGGAGACCGCTGAAGACTGGACAGGATCAGACTGAAGAGGACAGAAGGGCTACAGAGGACAGAGCACACAGGAGAGACGACAAGGAGAGAGAGTTAGAAGGAAGGAAAGACATGGATACAAGCTGCAAAACGTACACAGAGTCTGAAGGATTTAAAGACATAATAAAACTGAGGCTGAAAGCTGAGTGGGAAAAAGATCAAATTCCAGGATAAAAGTATCAGATAAGGTCTAAATCAGGTCTGAACCAGGTCTAAACAAGGTCTAAATCAGGTCTGAACCAGGTCTAAACTAGGTCTGAATCAGGTATGAACCAGGTCTAAACGAGGTCTAAATCAGGTCTGAACAAGCTCTAAACAAGGTCTAAATCAGGTCTGAACCAGGTCTAAATCAGGTCTAAACAAGGTCCGAAACAGGTCTAAACAAGGTCTAAACTAGGTCTGAACCAGGTCTAAACAAGGTCTAAACTAGGTCTGAACCAGGTCTAAACAAGGTCTAAATTGAGTCTGAACCAGGTCTAAACAAAGTCTAAACTTGGTTGAAACTGGGTCTAACCTAGGTCTAAACCGGGTCCAAACAAAGTCTAAACCAGGTCTGAACCAGGTCTAAACAGTCTAAATCAGGTCTACATAAGGTCTAAATTTGGTTGAACCAGGTCTAAACTAGGTCTAAACTGGATCTAAACTTGACTGAACTCATGTCTAAACCAGGTCTGAACCAGGAGCTAATCTGAATATAAAAGAAAAAAATAAATAAAATATTCTTATTTTGTGGTGTAGTTGGATCAATAATAAAATATAAAAATAATAATAATAAATAAATAAATAAATAAAAAAGATGTGATTTAATATTTGAAGATTTGGGTAATTGGGCAATTCTTCACAAATTAAAAGAAAAACAGTCCCAGCTAAACCAATCAGTGCATTGCCGGCATGTCTAAGTCCCGCCCACTCACCTGAGAGTGCAGATGATTGGCTGCCTGTGGCTGACCCTGGCTTTGGATTGGCTGTTGAGGATTCTTCTGCTGGGAGCTCCTGGCCATGTTGGGAGTGATTGTAGCCGGGTTGTACACCACAGCGCTGCCGTCAGGGTGAATGAACGGCTTCCCTGTTATAAAAAAAAACATAAAATAATGAAATATACACAAATAAACAAATAAATGTAAATAAAATGGAAATTGGACGTGAAATTTTAGAGCAATTGTCAAGAGAATCCAAAAACATGTAGTCATTTTGCAGCAGTCTGGCCGTGTTTGAAGTTGATCGCTGGTGCTGAATATTTACACGTTTTACCCATCTGCTGGATCTGTGTTGATTAGCAGGATCTGAGCTGAATACTTAACAGATAAACTCAATACTGCTGATGGAAGATGCTAATTTTACTCATGAGAGGTGGATTTTCATTTAGCTGATGCAGATGTAAGATATAAAAAAAAAAACATAATAACAATATTCATTTTGGTCCTAGTTCAGGGACAGTTCAGTTCTCTTGTAGACTGGGTTTAGTTCTGGTCAAAGGCTAGTTGAGTCCCAGTTTAGACCTCATGTAGACTTGGTTTAGTTCTGGTTTAACCCTGGTCTACTCCTGGTTTAGCCCCAGTTTAGTCCATATGTAGACTTGGTTGAGTCCTGGTCTAGTCTTGGTTCAGTTTAATTCTAATGCACACTTGGTTTAGTCCTGATTTAGTCCCAGTTTAGTCCTCATGTAGACTTGGTTTAGTCCTGGTTTAATCCCGATCTAGTCCCGGTATAGTCCTGGTTTAGTCCAAGTTTAATACTCAAGAAGACTTGGTTTTGACCAAGTTTAATCCCAGTTTAGTCCTCATGTAGACTTGGTATTGTCCTGTTCTAGTCCTGGTTTAGTCTTGTTCTAGTGTTGGTCAAATCCTGCTCTAGTCCTGGTTTAGTCCTGTTCTAGTCCTGGTTTAGTCTTGTTCTAATCCTGGTTTAGTCCTGTTCTTGTCCAGGTTTAATCCTGTTCTCGTGCTGGTTTAGTCCTATTCTAATCCCGGTCTAGTCCTGTTCTAGTCCTGGTCTAGTCCTGTTCTAGTCCTGGTTTAGTCCTGTTCTAGTCTGGTTTAGTCCTGTTCTAGTCCTGTTCTAGTCCTGTTCTAGTCCTGTTCTAGTCCTGGTCTAGTCCAACTCTCTCACAGTATAAATGAATGTTTTGTTTTATATTTTTAAGGGATTTTCTCACACTAAAACACTTGTACTTGAATAAAAGCAATAACATCTCCATGGAGACGAGCAGTTGAGAAAAAGTTACGCAATGCACCTTTAAAACTCAAGCTTGACATTTTTACAGTTCAAAAAATAAAAAATACTCTAATTCCTTTATTTGAAAAGCCTTTAGTTCCTTGTGATATGAATATTAACAATAATTTAAAAAGTAAAAGTATCTTAAAGGTGCATTGCGTAACTTTTTGTGTCCGTCACCTGCTTGTTTCTTAAAATAACCAGGTTTAAATGACTTTACCTGTGTGTGGGTTGACCAGGACACTTCCAGGAGGGATCCCAGAGGCCTCCAGCGGCAGGATGTAGTAGTTGGGAGTTTCGTTGAGGGACGGCGGCTGAGGAGGGACATTTTTGATCATGTCGTGGTGCCCGGCCCCCCTGGCGTCGTTGTTGGGGAGCATCGTGGGCGTGGAGGAGATCACGGGGCGAGAGGAGGACGAGGGCGGAGGGATCTGAGGGCGCGACAGGGAGCTGGAGGAGGAGCCCACGCTGCTGCAAGACTCCGAACCTGCAAGAAAGAGACAAAACGGAAAGGATTTTTGATTTGATTTTGAATTTTCGTGTCAAAAAGAAAATTAAAACGACCTTCAGTACTGATTTAATGAGCATAAATAAGATGGAGTTTTTATTAGGGGTATTTAACAGGAATATTAGCCCAATTTCTTTCTCTAAAGTCTAAAATCTGCTCCAAACGACAGGATTTTACAGTTCATTTCCAGTCCTGGTTTAGTTCTGTTCTGGTTCAGGTTTAGTTCCAGGTTTAGTCCCAGTTTTGTGTGTGACCTAAACCAGGACTAAAAGAAAGACTCAGTTTTAAAAAAGGATCAAGTGTAATGTCAACTAATCGAGATCTAAACCAGGTCTGATCCAGGACTAAATACCAGATCTAAACTAGGTCTGACACATGGCTTAAACCCAGGTCTAAACCAAGACTACATCTCAAACTAACCCAGATCTAAACTAGGACTAAACCAGGTCTGAACCCAAATGTAACCCATGTTTTAACAAGGTCTAAACCAGAACGAAACCAAGACTAGATTCCAGACTAACCCAGATCTAAACTAAGACTAAACCAGGTATGGGCCAAGATTTAACCCAGGTCTTAACAAAGTCTAATCCAGGACTAAAATAAGACTAAACCAGGTCTGAACCCAGATTTAACCCAGGTTTTACCAAAATCTAAACCAGGACTAAAGTAAAACTAATCCAGGATTAAACTAGGACTAAACCAGGTCTGAACCCAAATGTAACCCATGTTTTAACAAGGTCTAAACCAGAACGAAACCAAGACTAGATTCCAGACTAACCAAGATCTAAACTAGGACTAAACCAGGTCTGAACCCAAATGTAACCCATGTTTTAACAAGGTCTAAACCAGAACAAAACCAAGACTAGATTCCAGACTAACCAAGATCTAAACTAGGACTAAACCAGGTCTGAGCCCAGATTTAACCCAGGTTTTAACAAAGTCTAAACCACGAATGAAGTAGGACTAAACCAGGACTAAAGTAAGACTAATCCAGGACTAAAATAGGACTAAACCAGGACTAAACTAGGACTAAAGTAGGACTAAAGTAGGACTAAAGTAGGACTAAACTAGGACTAAATCAGGATTAAACTAGGACTACATTCCAGACTAACCGAGATCTAAACTAAGACTAAACCAGGTCTGAGCCCAGATTTAATCTAGGTCTTAACAAAGTCTAAACAAGAGACTAAAGTAGGACTCAACCAGGATTAAACTAGAACTACATTCCAAACTAACCCAGATCTAAACAAGGACTAAACCAGGTCTGAGCCCAGATTTAACCTAGGTCTTAACAAAGTCTAAATTAGGACTAAAGTAGGACTCAACCAGGACTAAACTAGGACTAAACCAGGATTAAACTAGGACTACATTCCAGACTAACCCAGATCTAAACTAGGACTAAACCAGGTCTGACCTTCCATTTAACCCAGGTCTGAACAAGAACGACACCAGGACTAAATCCCAGATGAACCTCGAGCTAAACCAGGAGTAACGAGGTCTGAAAAGGGATTTAACACGAGATCAAACTCAGATTCCAAAACCTCGGTCTAACCCGATCTTAAAGCAGCACTAAAGCCCCGGCCTTATCCCCAAACCCGCCGTACGCACAATGTGAAGTTATTAAAATATTTCGCTTGAATCAGCAGCTCTGGTTTCCTCCATTTCCCAGAATGCCTCGCGGGCTCAGTGCATTAAGTCGTCAATTATAACATGTGGGTGGAAGCGGTTGATAGTCATAATTAGAAGTGTTTTTCAAAAGGAGGCAATTTCACTGTTGTTCCTCTTGCTAATATTATATCATCTCGAGTGGCAGAGTCTAAAACGTCTCCTGGTCCATGTTGTTTTTTCCTTTTTGAATAATTACCAGATGTAATTAAAAACCAACATTATTCTCCTGGGATTAAATTATATATTTGTAGCCGTCTATTAGTTTAATGGGAAACAAGCGTATCTACGAGGTGCACCGTGTGGCTTTTCTGGGGCTAAAATGTTACGTAGTGTGGCATTATGCTTTTTTATCTCCATGGAGACAGAAGGGGGCGCCGTAGGGACAAGTTAGGCGTCAGGTCTGTGGAGAGGCGAGCCCGCTCACAGTAAGAACGCACTGCAAACGACAAGATGATTGGCTGTAGACTTCTCCATTCAGTCTGAGCTGGTTCTGTTCTAGTCCTGGTTTAGTTCTGGGCTGGTCCAGGTTTAGTTCAGGTTTAGTCCCGGTTTAATCCCAGTTTTGGTGAGTCAAAAGACAAGTCAACCCAGATCAAAATCAAGACTAAAAAATATACTCAATCAGTTTTGAAAAGGACCAAATCTAACCCAGGTCTAACCCAGGTCTAACCCAGGTCTAACCCAGGTCTAACCCAGGTCTAACCCAGGTCTAATCCAGGTCTAACCCAGGTCTAACCCAGGTCTAATCCAGGTCTAACCCAGGTCTAATCCAGGTCTAACCCAGGTCTAATCCAGGTCTAACCCAGGTCTAAACCAGGTCTAACCCAGGTCTAAACCAGGTCTAATCCAGGTCAAAACCCCAGGACTAAACCAGATCTAAACCAGGTCTGAAACCTGTTGGGTGGCACATTTTTAGATCAATTAAAAAATCATGTTATTGAGTAAGATTTTTAAAGACTTTTAAATGCCATACTGTGGAACATTTCAGACTAAGCCAACACATCTCCATGGAGACAAGCAGACGGCGAAACCTCCATGAGAAAAGTTACACAGTGCACCTTTAAAATAGAGGCTTGCCACCTGCTGGAGATTTGCCTGAATCATTCCACAGTATGGCATTAAACTGATCAATCTCCATGGAGACAAGAGTATCTCAAACATTATTTAATTCCATTCAGATTCTTAGCTCAGATATTTTTTGTTGTCCCAAGAGTCAAAAAACAAATTGGAAAACTCATTTAAAGATAAATCTCCCTTTGATTTTAACCACTTTCCCTCATCGACTTCTGTCCCTTTGTTTAAAAATGCTCCGGTGCAGCATTTACATAACCTGTGCAAATGTTTTTGATCATTTAGCTGAATTTTGCTGATCATCTTGTTAAATTTTGCGACTATATTTGAACTCTTTTATTTTATTGCTTTGTCTTTTTCTATGATAACTCGAATTTATTTGGCCCGTTCTGCATCTGTTTCCTCGAAAAACAATATGGCGAAACATCACAAGGGGCTTATCAATAAACCCGATAAACAAACTCAAGCAGCAGGCGAAGTTACGAGTCAGATCCGCGGAGAATAAAAACAGTTGTGTAGCAACAAAGCTGCAAAACGATCTAAAAATGTGAATAAATTTGGATTCAAATTGACGGTTTTGATTGGTTTGGTGTGAAAGAAACAAAACAGCATTAAAAAATAGATCAGAAGATGCATAATTTGGGCACTTTAAGCTTAAATTAACACTAAAATAAAAAGTTAGTGCACCTTAAATGGTCCGCAGCCCATATTTTGAGACCCTCTGCCCCACACGACGTGGTTCTAACAGATGGAGAGTGCCTCGAATGCAGATTATCACCTAAGCTGCCTGGTGCAAAGACGGAGGAGCCGAGCAACTTCTATCCCAAAGCTCAAGACGCAAAACAACTTAAAAAAAAAACTTAAATCCTACTTCTGTTCTTACTGCCGCTCGTAAAGTCAGAGATTGGGAAAATAATAAAACTGCCAAAAAAGAAAGATGGAGGGAGAGGGAGAAAGTAGAATGTGTAGAGGAGATAGAAATGACATTGGAAAACATCTAATCTCAGCCCGATGTAATTTCCAGACGGACGAAATGCAGGTTTATGCTTTGGGGACGGGTTTGGAGTCCAATTTGTACTTCGAAATAATATTATTACTAAAGTAGAAGTAATAGGTACACATTAAAGAAATATTCAGATATTTTGTCAACCGATATACACAGTTTTGCAGAGTTTTGAAGGACTAAACAAGGACTAAACTAGGACTAAACCAGGATTAAACCAGGACTAAACCAGGACTAAACCAAGGACTAAACCAGGATTAAACCGGGACTAAACCAGGACTAAACCAAGGACTAAACCAGGACTAAACCAGGATTAAACCAGGACTAAACCAGGACTAAACCAAGGACTAAACCAGGACTAAACCAGGATTAAACCAGGACTAAACCAGGACTAAACCAAGGACTAAACCAGGACTAAACCAGGATTAAACCAGGACTAAACCAGGATTAA
>JACN01141382.1:0-11827 GCA_000787155.1 Scartelaos histophorus
ATTAATTACATAAACTACAGTAATACGATTTGAAATAGCAAAGCTTGTGCACAGACTTCAACCAACTACTCCCCTGGACTTTTCAGACGTGACGACTGAATGATGGATGCTCCACTACCAACAATATGAAAAACTCGAGAAAGCGCTGCCTATGGGGTCCTCTTTGATACAAACATAAAAACACAGTCACTCCAGGAATGCAGCTGAATTGACGTTCCAAAAGGCAAATTTGGCTCTTCCAGATCCAAACATCTGACGGAGGAATGAGGCGTGCAGTTAAATGGGCTATTCAGAAGCTAAGCACTCCATTCTCAAATGTGATGCCAATGAATACAGTATGGTTACAAGTGCACTATACGAAGCAAAACAAGGCCATTTCCAAAGGTAATACAGACGTTTAATATAGTTTTAATAAAGGAGTGGTACTATAATGTTATTGCATCATCAAACAGGTATCCAGCATCAAGTTCAGGCACAATATAATCAGATTTGATTCTCAGACATGTTCGTGTTACCTAATAAATCTAATAAATCGTTTAATTAAATTCAAGGCAAGACAGTTGGAAAAAATGTCAACAATGAAAAAATGCAGACGGAGATGTAGGTAGAGGAGAATGGGTAATAAAAGCAGCAGTTGGTACAGCAGTATAAATGTGATATAGTATTTGGAAGTGGTTGTAGTGGTGAAACATGTCTCTGTGTATGAGAATAGTGGTTGTTATAAGTGCTTGGCTTTCCTCATAGCAAAGAGGTTCCAGATTTGACTCCTAGAGCTTATGTGGAGTTGCATCTCCTAATGTCTGAGTGAAATACATGCACAATAGGTAAAATAAAATCCTCATGTCTAATCCTCATGGTCGTCATGATCAAACTCAAGAGATGGGTGTGTGGATCCTAAAACATGGGTCCATAACTCTAACTCTAACCATAACCTTGTAACTTTTTGGCTGGCGGTGCTTTACCTGCTTGTTTCTATGGATATGGATGTTCCACAGTTTGACATTATGACATTTATTCAGTTACTGGTGGTTTTATAACTCAAACATGCCTTGAAAAACTGTGAGAGGGGTTGCCTCTCCACAGATACGTGCCTTGAAAAACTGTGAGACTCTCCACAGATCTGACCTGTAACTTGGTTTGGTGGTGTAATTTGCTCTCCATGATGATAGAAAGCTTCAATACCAAACTGAAAAACATTCCTGACAAAGCAATAAGAAAACAATATGACAACACTCCACCAGAAAAGTCACACAACGCACCTTTAAGTCGTAGTTGTATAGTAATAGTAATATCAGTAAGAGTAATAGTATAGCGGTGGGAGTAGCCGTAACAGTACATGTAAAAATAGTTTGAATTGAATACTGCAATTTAACTTTAAATGCCCTCATATTTTAGCAGTCACCACAGCTGCCATAATCTTACAGTAAATGACCCTTGTGCAGAGCGTTTGGACCGAACAGGCATTTCCAACGGAGAGTGATGGATGCCAGGTGAACAGCAGCAGCAGCAGCAGCCGCCCACCCCCGAGGCACAGACAGATACAGGCCAAACCGCTACGTGAAAATAGAGAGAAGGAACAAATGAGGGCCACAGTCAGCTCTGCTCTGCTTAATCACTTTAAGCTCAATATTGAGACTGGCAAAGCGTTTTCTATTCATTTTTATGTCTTCGCTGATCTGAGCTACTTAATGTATTTGGCGTGACTAGAGCAATATTTACACTGCTGCTGACCACCTGCGTGAGTTGTTCGTTAATATAGAACAGCGCGGCCATTTAAAATAAGGGATGGAGTCCAATAATGTCCAAAAAGCTCTCAGGGAGACTAATGGTTTTCGAAGTTAGCCAACAGTAGCTTTCTGCTGTCAAGACATGAGGCGCTCGGCCGCTAAATGGCAACGCAAAAGCTTAAAGGGTTCAAAGAAAACACTAATGATTGAAAGATGCAAGTTAAACGCCAAATTCAGAAAACCAGGATCGAACAAAAGCCTTGCAGCTCCACAAATAAAGAACAAACGTTTAGATGTCATCAATACAGATATACTTCACAAACTACTTCAAAAATGGAGTGGTAGTGATTTGCAAATAGTTTTGTGACTTTTTGAAGGAACTTACTCTATATTTTATTATATTTCTATACTTCTTTTTGAGTAATATTATTTTCAACTACGTCCACACAAGGTTTGTTTAGTTTTCCAATCAAGCTTTGACCATTTATTATTTCTTGCAGTTTCTTTGGGGAAAATTACATGGACTAATTACGTTAACAAAATAAATGAGATGTTATGTCTAATACTGACAAATGGGATTACTCGAACAAAAATATGTGTACCTTTTACTTTTAATACTTCATCTAAACTACTACTTTTCTAGTTTTAAATAGTGGTGGAAGAAATACTCAATTTTGTTACTTAAGCAGTAAAAGTACCGATACTGGAGCAAAAAAAAAAAATCTAAAAGTACTGCATGAGCACATAAGTAAAAGTATTAAAGTACCTGTTTAAATATGTACTTAAAGAGTAAAAAGTGTTTTGTGCAGATTTAAAGATCTAATAAAGTTTCAAATGTAGTGATTCTGATATGTATGTGTATTATTAATTTTATTGTGTATTTTTGTTTGCTCAAACTATGAACGTATTAAAAACAAACCCCTCAGTTTTTTCCTCAGATTTTTTCTCAGATTTTAACAAAAATCACTTTTACATTTCAGTCCAGCTCAAAAATGGAGTGGAGAAGAAAGTACAGATACCTGCTCTCAAATGTAGTAAAGCAAAAGTTAAAAATATTCACTTTAAAATCTACTTAAGTAAAGAACAGACACCAACAGAGTATGTTACTACTTTTACTTTGTTACGTTCCTCTACTGGTTTTAAAACAAGAGTACTTTTATGTAAGTTACATTTTTGCATTTTTGATTCGGACTCAACCTTTCTACAAACAACAAACCCTTTTTTTCTGAGATTTTTTCTCAGATTATAACAAAAAATCACTTTTACATTTTGGTCCAGCTCAAAAATGGAATGGAGAAGAAAGTACAGATACTTGCTTTCAAATGTAGTAAAGTAAAAGTTAAAAATATCCACTTTAAAATCTACTTAAGTAAAGAACAGAACCTAAACTGTGAGTATTTTACTACTTTTACTTTGTTACGTTCCTCCACTGGTTTTAAAATAAGAGTACTTTTGTGTAAGTTACATTTTTGATTCGGACTCAACCTTTCTACAAACACCATTATAACAAAAATCACTTTTACATTTCAGTCCAGCTCAAAAATGGAGTGCAGTAGAAAGTACAGATACCTGCTCTCAAATGTAGTAAAGTAAAAGTTAAAAATATCCACTTTAAAATTAAAAAAGTAAAGAACAGACACCTAAAATGTATTTTACTACTTTTACTTTACAAATGTAGTAAAGCAAAAGTTAAAAATATTCACTTTAAAATCTACTGAAGTAAAGAACAGACACAAGTAGAGTATTTTACTACTTTTACTTTGTTACGTTCCTCCACTGGTTTTAAAATAAGAGTACTTTTATGTAAGTTACATTTTTGATTCGGACTCAACTTTTCTACAAAAAACAAACCCCTCGGCCTTTTCCTCAGATTTTTTTCTCAGATTATAACAAAAATCACTTTTACATTTCAGTCCAGCTCAAAAATGGAGTAAAGTAAAAGTTCAAAATATTCACGTTAAAATCTACTTAAGTAAATAACAGAGACCTAAAATGTGAGTATTTGACTACTTTTACTTTGTTACGTTCCTCCACTGGTTTTAAAATAAGAGTACTTTTATGTAAGTTACATTTTGGATCCGGACTCGACCTTTCTACGTCAGTCAGACAGTAGCAGTGCGCAGCTTTTCCTCAGAGTGACTTATGTCTGACCACTAAGTGAGCGGATATCTTTGCTCGGACTCCTGTGGGATTTCCTCCGCTCCTTCCTCCTCGCTCCAGGTCGTCACGCTGCCTGAAAACTGATCTGATTTTGGCACTCGCGCCGTCTACGCACAAGCCCGACTTAGAAACGCACGCTCCCAGTCATTCGCTATGGGCCCCTGCCAAGTTTGGGCAATTAGGGTATTATTACTGAAAGACGTGGTTTAATATAATTGGAGTCTGAGAGGGAAGATAATACTGCACTTTCAATGAGTGCCAGGAAAAGATTGCATTTATTGTTCGATTATGAAAAGAAGGATGTTTATTGTTGATGACATACCAGCTGCTACCACTATCAGTCCTATGGCTATCATTTCTACTACAAAAACTACTACAAAAACTACTACTACTACATTAAGTTCTGTTATTATACTTATTATACACATAGAACTACTCATAATTTACTTTACTGCTCCTTCTATTCAGACAATAATGTTACTTTTACGACTCCAAATAGTAAATTAGTAATAGTAAATACTTTTTTCTACTATACTTCTCATATACTGTTACCACAATAAGCCATATTGCAAAAAGGTTATTATCTGTAGAACTTGAACAGGCTCAGTATGTGTGATCAGTAGTGACCTCTAGTGGTGATTCATAGAGGCCAACGAGGAAAGTTATTGTCAGATTTGGGAAGTACTAGTAAACAAAGCAAATACTGGACATGAAGGATAAATTGTAATGTTTGTTTTACAGTTTCTTCTAGTTAAAGGTCCTAAACTTCAGCAAAACTGACTCATGTGAGCTTTAAGCAAAGTTATTATAATTTTTTAGCCCTCAAAAACATACCTGGAGTTGTGTTTTATTTCATTCACACATTTTTGAGTAATCCTTTATTATTCTATCATCTACAAAGCTCAAAATGCTTGTCATGTTAGCTTCTACCTTTCATCTTTTATTCTATAGAGATTAGAAATGCCATGGATTAACAAAATGATTCAAATGAAGGTGAATGGAGCACCTCCTGTATAACTACATGACATCACAAGGTGGAACAGAGTGAATGAAACAACTCCAGCTCTGTTTCTGACGAGGAAACAACAATATAACATAAATCAGAAAATAGGATATGGGCCTTTTAAGCAGTAAATGCAGAGATACATTTATTATCCTATTTGTTGGCCAATTTTCTCTGGGCTTGGGGATCTGGAAAATACTTTTGGAGGACCCAGTAAATATCTGAGGCAGTTTTAATAGTGTGTAATGTGTTTCTGCCAGTCACAGTTTTGGCTTATCTCTGCAGTTTATCTCACCAGGGCTTTATAACAACTGAACATTTAGACTATGTGGGTTGATATACAGCACAGAGAAGTTGTAAGTAGATATTTAAGAAGATAAGACAGAATTAACCAATGAAAGCCCCTCACCTTGGCACGTGCGTCCGTCCTCATCGAGCCTTTGACCTGGAGGACATCTGCAGTAGAAGCTCCCGATGGTGTTGCAGCACAGGGCCTCACAGCCTCCATTTGTCTCCTCACACTCATTCACATCTGAAGCGCAGAGAGAAGATGACAAATTAGAAATGTTACAAAACGCATTTGCAGACGCCTTGAGGTAGGCTTGTAATTTAGAGCTTTAAAAGTTCACTAAGTTTTCTACTGGATGATCTGGCATGTTCTTCTCTCCATGGAGATGTTATTGCTTGGCCCAAAATGGATGTAGAATTGGTTTAGTCTTGGCCAAGTCTAGGTCCGGTTACGTTTTTTGTTCCAGTTTAGTTACAGTTTTGGTGCGTTTGCAAAAGAGAAGAGCCTCAATTCAGAAATTACCATTAGGATTTCATTGTACATGGTCAATAAAGAAATAAAATAAGTGACAAATTGAACTTTCGCCTGCTTTAAAGGTCCAATATTATTTAAAATTGACTCTTTTGAGCTTTAGACCATGTTAAAATCTTGTTACCTCCTCAAAAACATACCCGGAGTTGTGTTTTGTTTTATTCACACATGTTTGTTTAACTATTTTCTTATTTTTCCAGGGTTGAAATTATCAAAATGATTCTTGTGGAGATGTATGGAGCTGGAACACTTCCTGTATCACCATATGACATCACAAGTTGGAAAAGGTTTGCGTATTTTCTCTGACTAAATATGCAGGAATTGTGTGTTAAACAAGTGAATGGAACAAAATACAACTCCAGGTTTAGATGAGGAAACAATCGTATAACACAAGTCAGAAAATAGGGTAATATGAGCCCTTCAAACTGAAAGTAAACTTATATTCACCAATAATGGAACCCCTTGATGTCTTTGTTTCCTTTTTGATTGGTATATTCTTCCTAATCCAGATCAGTCACAAAATAGTCAAAAGCCATCAGAAGAATTCCATTTTGTGGGTTCATTTGATCAGAAACCTCAGCAGGTTGGATTCTCTTCTCGGACTACACATAATTACAGGGGTCGTGTCCAGCGCTGACAGCTCCACAAAAAGAAGAAACTCACACAAACTCAGCTACAGTGTGTTTGATAAGGACAGATAAAAGGCACAAGGACCCTGATATACAAACATGTCAATGACTACGGCCAGAGCTAGAAATGCCTATGCTATTAGGGATTACAACTATTACAAATAATAGTGTGACTGTTGCTGGTGTATTCATAGAAGTTATATGAACAAGAGCGGCAAGAGGCATAAACATAAACTGTACTGTATAAAGTGGACTAAGACACTGTGGGGTCTGCTGTGGCATTCGACTCCAGACAAATGATGCTCATGATGCTCGCAGTTTCAGAGAAAATTTGAAGCCAGGCTCCATATTAGAAATAGGATTTTAAAAAAATAATTTTAACAGATAAAATAGGGAAAAGAAAACCCAGGATCATCATTTCAGTGAAAGCTTTGATTCCATGGATTCATTGGATTTAAAATTATTACAATAATTCATGCACTGTTCAGCTGTGTAATGCAGCCTGACATATATTAAGGGTAAAGTGCACTTTATTGTCCTTGTGGGGAAATTTGTCCTCTGCATTTGACCCATCCTTCAATGACACTGGGGCATCTCCTAAATGAGCACAGAGCTCAGGACCTTCTCCGTGATCTTGTTGCTGATCAGGATTACTGGAGTCGTGGGTTATATTTGTTATATATTTGGGGTTATATTGGGGTTATATTGTCAATATTGGACAATAATATTAATTTCAGAAAACTTTTACCACCACTAACATTACAAACTATTACAAAGAATATGGTTCTGCAGTGTTTGTTTTATACTGTGTACTGTACTGCTATACTTACCTACAGCTACTAGTGATGCAGCTACCACGATTATTAATGAAACAACAATGTATTTGTTGTAATTATGTTGTGCCGCTTTTGCATCAAGCTGCTCTTAACATGATGATGCAATGTGCACAGCTGACAGCTTTAAAAAGTAGATCAGTCAAACTGTGCTGAGTTTGATAAGAGCAGAGAGGAAACAGACCTACAGCACCTGCATTCTTCCACAATTATCTTCATATGGCCATGGTCAGAAAAGATTAGAATCACTCAAGATCTTTGTGGCATGCTGGAATTTAATATTTGACATCCACACAAAAGGAATCCTAGTACAATTGCAGCGATTATGTCTGATACTTTCAATAGTGTAGTAAGTTACTACTACTGCTACTGCTACGGCTACTAGGGCTTGTATGTTTATAACTGAAACAACTACAACAATATAACAGGTTCATCCATTACTTCATTGTCTTAGGTGTTAAAGTGTTAAATGTGAAGCTAATGATATGTATTCAGCAAAACTGTGACTGCAGCTACATGTTGCTGCTAATATTCCCACAAATATATTTATACACCAGGGTAACACCTAATCTGGGTCAGGTGCAGTTAATGTTTTACCAGAAAAAGTGACTGGTGCACTTCAGGATTAGAGTGCAGTGTCATCTCCTGCCAAGCCAATCCACAATAATCCTCAATAAATCTACATCCAAGAAATCCAAAGTCATTAAAATCAATACAAGCAATCATGCAGCCTCAGTCTGTGGAAAAAATACACAAGGAAGACTTTTTTTTTTTCCTCAGTCAATCAATTTTTCCTGGACACTGCAGCAGTTTGAAGTGACTTACTTTGGAGGACTTTTCAGTGTTACTTTGAGGAATCGTGTACTCAGATATACGCTGCAGTCAGTGGTGGATGAATTACTCAATTTTGTTACTTATATAAAAGTACAGATACAAGGGAAAACGATAAATGAAGTAAAAGTATCACAAAAAAACATTACATAAAAATATTGAAGTATTGTTGAAAATAGTACATTAAGTCTAACAGTAAACATATTTTGCAGATTTTTTTTTTTTTATTAATCAAAGCATGAAATGTAGTCATTGTGATAAAGAATTTTGCTGATTTTAAAAGATTTAAATTATTATTTAGCTGTTTTTTGTGTTTTTGTCTATTTGTTTTGGCCAAAGTTGGGACGTTAACTCAAATTAAATGTGCTAAAAATAAGTCTCAATCATTTCAGCAGGTCTCAAATCATATAGAAAAGTACTTTTACATTTAAGGACAGATCTAAAATGTAGTGGAGTAGAAAGTGCAGATAAATATAGTGAAATAAAAGCAAAAGTATTGCAAAATGTAGTTCCATAAAGTATAGATAACTAAAAATTGTACTTAAGTAT
Organism: Scartelaos histophorus; assembly: GCA_000787155.1. NCBI lineage: Eukaryota > Metazoa > Chordata > Actinopteri > Gobiiformes > Gobiidae > Scartelaos > Scartelaos histophorus. Next base: position 8,553 of record JACN01141382.1, read on the forward strand.
AATATTTTTACTTTTGTACTTCATGCACATTCACTGACCGCAGCACATCGTAGTACACAGTAGTTTATGTGATACAGGCAGTCTGCAAGTAAACCACTCAAAATACATGCCAAGCCATTGTTGAGAGTAAAGTACTACAGTGCAACTAAAACTGACAGGTATGTGGGCAATAAACTGTGTGGTGAGGACAGGGGAAAGTCCAATTTTGTCCATTTTGTAAACTTTTTGTGTAAACTGCAAACCCAGCAACACTGGAGAAGCCAATTAAGAGAATTCCCTTCAACATCTGGAAATGTTCAAACCAAAATACAGCAGCCCAGTGTTTGGGTCATAAAAGCTAAACGTGTTCTGAGTGTGTAATGAAGAGCTGGATTCAATACCAGAAATACACTTTATGTGGCTGTAAAGCTTAATTAGTCCTGTCCTACTACAAATGATGAGATAATTACAGTTTTTATCATAATTGGAGTAGTATAATCCAGTATACTGATAAATAATTTAAATGCATTTTTTTAATGAATTTTTGTATTATTTTTGGCGGTTGTTTTATAGTTAATTTGATTTTTTTTTTTTTTTATTTGAATTGTTTTATTTTTATGATTTTTAATTTTCATTTTAAACAACCAAGTACACTGATTTGTTTGTTCCTTAAAGGTGCCTTGTATAATTTTACTGGTAGTTTCCCTTGATTATTTCACAGTATGAAAATTAACTTGTTAATTACAACGGAGACAGGTTAATGGTCAGATCTATGGAGAAGCGAGCACGTGCATGGCAAGAATTCATGCTTATGTTTTTGTTTTGTTTTTTAGCATTTTTGAGCTGCAAAACACATGTAACGGAACAAATGCAAAAGATGTTGCTCTACTGTGGAACATTCCAGGCAAAGAAATAACATCTCCATGGAGACAAGAACATAGCAGACCATCCACCTTAGAAATTACACAGTGCTACTTTAATTAATAGCTTTTTTTGTTGAATTTGTGTTAATTGTAAGTTTTTGTCATTGAAATTAAATTAAAGTTCTTTTTTTTTTGGTTTTTTTTACAGTTTACAGTTGTACAGTTTATTTATTTGCGCTTGGTGAGGTAGTTTGCCGCATCATTTAACGTGTCCTTGAGGGCCACCGTACTCTCCATCATTTATACTGAGTGTGCAGACAGTCAGCGGCAGCCTCCCCGACCCATCGCTCATACCACAGACACACAGAGACAAATGAAACAGAGAGGGGCGCTGAGTACAACTGAACCAGGACCAGGATTAGGGAGCCTGATTCTCATATGGGACCCCGAGCCCCTCTCACCCTCTACCCACCCACTCCCTCCCACTCACACGCCTCCTCTGGGACCTCAGGCCACACACCTGTGAGGAGGGTTTAAAACAACACTGTCCTGGGTCAGTGTTGGGATCATCACTCTGCACAACTTTCTGCCCAATCACCAAACAGGAATGTGAAAGAAATGGCCATGGAGACATACACTAAATAGATTAATTTTCTTATTATTAACTGCTAATACTTTCAACACATTAAAGGTGCAATGCGTAACTTTTCTAGTGGAGTATACAGCTTTATATCCAGCTTTTGTCCACTGACCAGTTATTGTTTTGCCTGGAATGCTCCACCGTATGGCATTAAACCACCTTCTTATCTCCATGGATGTAGATGAGTTTAATGTCATGCTGTGGAACATGGCAAAGCAATTATCTCCATGAATATAAGCGGTTACAAGTTTAAAAGTGAAAAGTTATTTTTATTGTACTACTATATCTATATCTAGCATCCTGTTGCATTCTTATACTGCGTTCAGACTGCAGCCGAGTTAAAAAATGTGAACTTTTGCTGAAATTCTCTGCGCATCACTGAGTTTCAAGCTTCTGTCCTCAAAAATAAAAGCGTCCAACTGGAGGCGATTGGCACGATTTTGATGCCGCGGTGAGAACTCAGCATAAAGCACTAAAACCCCTCAGGAAAAATCATACTAGTTAAACTCAACGACCTCATAGAAGCATGAGTCTCGAGGCTAAAGTTACTTAATTTTTTTTCCGCCCATCAATCAATCCTTCATCGGCGTAGCCTCCAGCTGATGCAACACATCTTTAGAATTGGACCAGACAGGGGAGCGCTCGGTTTGACCCTGACCAGAGAAGGGCGTCCTGTGTAGAGCAGCTCCTCTCTGACCTGACCCTCGTGAGGAACAGAGGCTGGAAGTTTTTTTAGGTTCAGATGAGGCACCTTAAACACGGATCTGTGTCATGGGAATCCAAGTTTGGGTTAGGGGAAGGTCAAAGTTGAATCCATGCAGTGGTAAGAGGCCCAAAGGATCATTTCAACAAGTGTTAGGAGTGCTTCTGTTACTACTACTTTGACACAGGGCAGGCAATTAATCATATTTAAATAAAATACAATACAATACAATACAATACAATACAATAAAATAATTAAAAAAGAAAAAAAGAGGTCTTGTTATTTTTTTTTTTTTTGATAATTATGTGTTAGAGTAAGAATATTTGAAAGGTGTTTATCTGTTTTTGGTTAGTATAAGCACATTATTCTTGTACAGCTTTTTATCCTGCAGCTGTAAAAGTATGGATGATGTGAGGGTCAAAGGTCAACTCTCAAAGCTGAATCCATACAGAGGTAAGGCGCCCGAAAGGAATAATTGCTACGACATGTGCAAATAGCAGTGTCAGGTATGGCAGCAACTCAGATCTGCTACTATAGTCTGCAGTACAGATGCCAAAAAAGAAATAGATTGACAAAGCATCAAAGCAATAGCATCTCCATAGCAACAAGCAGGTGACGAACTATCACCAGAAAAAAGTAGCCTAGGATATCCATTAGACTTTCTATTACAACCCTCCTGATATCCAAGCCATCAATTTTCACAGATTTTTCCCAGTGCACTTGTCTTGTCACTGATGGCACAGCTGCTTGTGCTTACCAGGTGCTGTGTACATGGACCTGACAGAGACAGTGGGAGAGGATGACTCAGGAGAGCACCGACTGTGGGCTCCCTAAAGCTGTTTAACTGTGACTGAAGGATATGAGCTGGAACTGACTATTTACTGCACACCGGGCTAACAGGAAATGCAAACCGACCTTTGAACTCGGATCCAAGTGACCCTTAACATGTCGGCTGTGGATGACACACATGAAGATGGCACCAGCTGCAGTCAGTAATGATAAAGGAATGATTTATAGTTTTCAACATTGCACTAAAAACAGCAAAAAATAATAAAAAAAATACAAAAACAAAAAACTAAACAAAATAAAA
>KN490141.1:2699-12994 GCA_000787155.1 Scartelaos histophorus
CTCCAGGAACATGTCCGCCCCTACGGCCCCTACCCTTATGGTCCCAGCGCAAACCAAGGCCTTCCAGACTGTTTAAAGAGGAAAGCCCCAGCACTCCTGCAGCCAAGAGACTCCCACCCCTGCTCTATAGCGCCCCCCTCCTCCTAATGACTGAACTCTTCCATAATAAATGCAACCATAAAAGGAAGATATTACAACTATAAATCCAGAAGTACTTTTAATTAATGAATGCATAAAGAAAAATATGACTTGCTTGACCCCTACTGAATGACATAGAACAAAATAGAAGAAATTCCATGTCCAGAATGCGTCACTGTGTGTCTTGGCTGAAGACTGAACTTCTTTCTGAGTTTCTTTTTTTGGCTTTGGGAGACACAGAGTACAATGTTTAACAAGGTGGAAAGCCCCCCAGTAGAGCTTTATTTATTTATTAAGGCAAAAGCTTAGAGGAAGGAATGGAAAATGAAGATGCCCGGAAAATATTGTCGGACCAAATTCAGAGTTGGATGCAGTTGATTTGTCGACAAAATAAATCTGTTTTGGGCACAGCCTGCTCAAAAGATACCATTTTCTAAGGATGAGTTAGAACAGCTTTTCATTGCAGTGAGGACTGTATGGATAATTGGTTGCTTAAATTTGTGTGTGTTTGAGCTGAAAAGGATGTTCTCTATTTCCCCTAAATGCCCTATGCTGGTAGTAAGTAACATTGGTGAATAATTAATAGTATTAGATCAATAGGCAGTCAATACTTTAACTATAGAGATAAGCATCTATTAAACCTGCCTGGCATTTATTTCCTTTCTTTACGTCTGTCCTGGAACGGGTGAAAAACACTGACAGACTGCTGTGTGTGCATTCATTAATATTGAGAAGTGGTACAAATCTTCACATGGGGTTTTAATCACTGCTTTTTTATTATCTGCTTCAAGTATTTGAAGTGCTACATTGAAAACCAAAATGATGGTGAATGTGTCGAGCTCAAAGATGGTGGATCCCTATTCATTTTCAAATCAGACTCCGTGCAATTTAGCATATGCCCAGGAAGTCACGGGGTTTTGAGTGCCCTCTGTAAAGCAACCCATTTCAGTTTTCCTAAAAGGTGAGGAACGATGTTACATCAAGCATTGAGGTGTAACATTCTGACCTGCAGACTAGGAAGGTGCCAGTTCTGTCGAGATAAGCATTAATTTGAACCTAAAAGTCATTATACTAGCTAAAACTATGACAAAAACTAAAAAAAAATCTATTAATTAAAATGAATAAAATGACATCCAAGGCTACTTTTCAAATTTAGAGAGTTTATAAATTGAGCAACCAAATAAATGCATTGTAGCTTAACTAAAACCATGAATTTAATAAAACTAGACTAAAATTATCAGTGATCAAAAGACTAAATAAGACTAAGACTAAATATTTCTTGTCAAAATGAGTCACAATATTTTGCCTGTTTGTGTTGAGGATGCATGACACGGCACTGGATTCCTACCTTGGTTGGTGTGGCCGTTCTATCAGTGCTTTTGTTGCACCCTGAGTCCTGGTTTGATTGAGACTAAAGCTGAAAACAGGGAAAGCCGCCTCTCTAGTGTGCCTTTGCGGTCCCCATTTTGATCTTTTTTTTTTTTTTGTCCTCATCAACAGCACACCAAGTGGTTTGGTCTCGGTTCAAGTCCAGCTTTAAGGGTCATATATAGCTTGCAGTCTAAGCCTCCAGCCAAGGGAACTCCAATTATCCACAGGGGAAAGCAATCTAGTGCCAGACCTTAGTAGTATATAAACTGTACATTGTGTAATCAGACTTGTTTTATATTGTAAATACAAATAGATATATACGCACATGATGTCATATGAATACAGGCGAATGTAAGGGGAAATATGAAAAACCTCTTACAAGAAGTCAAATGGGAAATGCTAAATGTCATGACCCGTACAGACACACTCGCAGGCCACATTATTAGGTACAATTATTACAGTCCTTATACTATTAAATTACATTCCTGTATTCCGCTTATTTGAGTCTAAGGCATTTTGAAGATCAGACAATGGACAGACAATGGTTAAAAGACGTCATGTTATTTACTTATTTTATTTTTTCCTGTACCTAATAAAGTGGCCTGTATTTTTGACATAATCATACACAATTATACAAAGAAACAACATACAATAACTTAAGCAACATATCTTCGCAGTCACTTTCCATTAAAGGATGGATGGGTTTTGTTGTTCCCCTGAGAATCCATTTAGATTTTTTTGGCCTTTCCTCAGGAGACTGCAATAGGTCAAAAAAAACCATTTGATCGGGTCACTGACAAGTAACCTTGACAAGTGCGTCGGAATTCAATTTTTATTTTAAGGATTAGCTTGAGTTTTTTCAGCACCCAAACCTCAAAACTCCACTATTTTCTCTCAGGAAAAAAAAAAACTGCTTACAAAATTCTGTCTCATTTGATCAAATAATTAGTATTTTGCATTAGATCAGTTTTATATGAGTCCAAGACGTCGGTGAGGTTTAACCGGGAAGCGTGTGCATGTGTGCGTGAGTGCTGAAGTGTACATGCAGGTCTATGGGGGGAGTATGGCCTTAGGCAACACCCACTCTCTTCTCTCACTGGTGGAGGAGAATCCAGCCAGGCAACCAGGTAACCTTTATCCACATTGATAAAACTGCAGACTGCTTGCATGCATCTCAATTTGTGCTCATTTAATCCTATTTTTGAAACAGAGGTTATCTTGTTGCCTGTTTTTTTTTTTTTTTTTCCTTTAATCTTAAGGACAAAGCGAGTCCATAATTCATTTTTATTGTTAGCACTGGAGGGCACCACAGTCCTCTCTACTTCTTAACTACAATAGAGCAGATGTTGATGTGCAATTGAGATTTACTTAAACATGCACATAGGCAGAAATTCACAGTATTTGAAAAACAGTCCTTGCTTTTTTTTTTTTAGTTCTTTACAAATCAATATGATGGATTGAATGTCTGCAGGTGTTACAGCTGATGGATGCAGTCAGGAATCTCAAATGTAGCACTGAAAGGACACTAGCCAACATCGCTTTACACCTGGGGGATTTTAGCACACAAAAACAGACACACATTGTAAATATAAAAACACAAAGTCTGCTGTTTCTGAAATACAGCTATGCATCTTTAAATTCACGGATAGCATATGCTTCAAGACTGTTTTTATTATGGGAGTGAAGTGGTGCAAAATAAAAGGATTGATTCCGAGCCAGAGTAGCTTAGGCTCGTGCCATTGAAATTCCTCCACACGTGAAAAGTAGCGGTGGAGGTGAATGAGATGTGAAGTCTTCCAGCTGTGAAATTCCACCAAGATTTGTTGCTTTTTTATTTAATTTCCACAGTTTGCGAGAAGTCTCAGATGGCAGATTCCCCATTTTATGAGTCCTGCATTGCTCCAGTCCTAAATGTGCAAAAATATCGCCGAAATATATTACTTAGAGTTGATGTCATTCAAAAGCAGGGATCAGCACATCTTACCTTGACTGTATCCATCCACACAATATATTATCGGCACTCACATGTAGTCAGAATATACCTATTTGCTGTCATCTGCATTATATGATAGAGGTATAAATTACATGTAGCCACTTTTTATGTTAAGAATATTTATGTTAAAATGTTGAGCAGGTTGCAGGGAGATTTTGTGGAATGTCAACACATACATTGACTGAAAAATGGTCTTGGTTCTGGAGATATTATAAAGATGTCTGCATGTCTACGATGGAGCAGATGATTGGTAATGCTTTGGTGTATCATAAGCTTCAGTTTAAGAAAAAAAAAACAAAAAAATACAATTGTAAATATAATCACAGAAAGTTTTACAAAGCTTTATTTTTGGTCTCATATTCATGTACTTTGCACTTTTTGTGTGCTCAGCTCATCACCGGCCCATTGTGTGGGTTTCAGTGGTGAACTGTGGTGTTGTGGATGTCAGGGACAGCAAACACGAAAGGGAAATGTATCAGACACTTGTTTCATTCATGCTCATCTATTTTTCTTCAGTGCTTTGGATTCTCGGCTTGTTTGTTTGTCTGTTTGAGAAATACAATCCATGTAAATATCACACAAGTAAAAAATGTATATTTTTACGACTTCTGAGTTACTACTATTTCATTTGCAAATAAAATATACAATGACAACACATCTGAATGTTTGATTAATAATTATTATATTATATTATATATATTATATTTAAGGTATGTTGGACCAGTGGCCGCCCACCCCACGTTTCAGAAGTATATTTCTCATTCATTTTATGGAGAAAAAAAAATATTGAAAGGTTGAAAGCTGCTCATGTACAAGCCCTATAATTTTACTAAAACTAAACTAAAAATGTTTTTTTTTTTAATGTCTCTGCAATATCTATGAATTCTTAATACTTGAAATTTTCAGTCTATGAGAAAAATGAATGGAAAATGTACTCCAGAACTATAGCGAGAAGTCACTTTTGAGCTCTTTTGGGATGGATTAGAAGTTTGTGCTATATAGAACTGTGAGATGAAATTGTCCAATACAAATGATTTTAATGCTTAAAGTGGGAAAATAATACCCAGTTTCCTCTCAAAGGAAACACAAAAAATAATAATAATTGCTGAAGTAGTTACCTTTAAGTTGTAAGAATGAATTGCCCAGGCTACACCCATTTGAGGCTCTGGGGATTCAGCAGAACATGGAACAAGGCTTGAATGAATGGATTGGCTTACATTTCAAAATGAAATAAAAACTAAAAGAAGCAAGTCATACACAAGAGAAAAGTAATATCTCAAAACATTAAAAAACGCACATCAAACCTTGTATTTTTTCCCTTGTCAACGTTTCAACAACACCTCAATGTGACACCACAGCCTGAGGCAACAAGGTCAGAGATATCTATTGACGAGACCGGCCCCTATTGACCGACGCTCGTCTCTCTGAAAAGTCCCTCTCATGTTGGTCAGCTATTGAACTGCACAGATCAAGTGTTTGCGTCAACATTTCTTAAAGAGGCACCGTGAGAACTATTTACTCTTCAAGGGGCAATGATGAAGTGAGTGAATTGGGGAAAAACTGTGAAAATGTGAAAAATAAAAGGATAGTTGTGACTTTAGGCTTGTGTATTTCCTTTTCTTTAGGCCTACAAATACATGACAATCAATGAACAATCAAAGGTTTAAATAAAATTGTTTCTAAAATAAAGGGGCTTTTGTTGGCAAACCATTGAGCCAATGTACTTCCCAGTCTTCACTCAGTTTTTTTAAAACAGTTTTGCTCATATTTATTAAATGCTAATATATCTACTTTAACCATAGTAAGAACTATATGTAATTTTAGGCATAGTTTTAGTCCTTTATATTTAGTAAAAGCAAAGGAAAAAAATTGCATTGGGGTATATACAACCAATAAACATCCAGATAATCAGTCCTCACTAAATAACATACTTTCCATCTCTAACATTGTATTACATTGCAGGGACAAGACAGGTAATTACTGTTTATGGACCAAAAAGACATTTCTTACACTGACACCCTCTGGCTCTACAGTAGTTGCTATAATACAGAAGTATGGTTAAAGCTCCCCCTGGTGGATGTCAGCACATCTACTTTAGACCTATATGGGAGTATGTGACACTCAGAGCACTGTTTGCCATTCAAAAGATAAAGGATTTTGTGTTAAATTTTCAATCATTCTGCTTTTTCATCATTCTGGCAGACCTCTTCCCGCCATTGCTGCCACTCAAATATCACAGCTCTCTTTTTTATGCATTATTTTTGTATTTATACATACACATTGGACCAGTGGGCCAGCAGTTATTTTTAAGATATACATATACCAGTTCTGGTCAGAATGCTGGAGGACACAGCCTTTTATCTGCCTGCAGGGAGGAGCATAATAACATAGGCCCATAATGGGTGATGACACCTCTGGGTCTGACCTGGCTCACCTTATTATTTTCCTAGTTAGTTTTAAATTAGGTTTGAGAAGAGAGTTATAGATGGGAAAAAGATGATGTCTGAGGCCTCCATTTCTGATTCTCTTTCTTAACAAAAATAGCCTCTTTAACTCCCCTCTCAAACCAATTCTTTTCTCTGGCTAAGATCTGTACCTCACTGTCTTCACAGGAGTGTCCTGTGGCTTTCAGATGGAAGTGAACGGCAGACTCAGGTCCACTGCTGCTCTCCCGTCTGTGTCGGTACATCCTCTTGTGAAGTGGTTGTTTAGTTTCTCCAATGTAGCGCTCACTGCAGTCTTCACTGCACTGAATGGAGTAGACCACTTTGCTTTGTTTGTGGCTCGGAGTTTTGTCCTTAGGATGGGCCAGTCTTTTTACACACATAACCGCACCATACAAAATGACAGTACTTTGTGTATCCAGAACTTAATTAAAATGTGTTTCCAGTTTTAAAGGACCCGTATTACGCTATTTTTTGGTCTATGTTATAATGTCAAAATCACATCACAAGGTGGCACGGTGGCTGAGTGGCAACAGCCTGTCTGTCTGGTTACGGGTTACGGGTCGCCTGGGCCTTTCTGTGTGGAGTTTGCATGTTTCCTCCCCGTGTCTGGATGGGTTTCCTCCGGGTACTCCGGTTTCCCCTCATCAACCAAAAACATGCAACACCCTATGAACAGTTTTACAATCAAGGAACATCAAGGAGTCCCTCCCTCCTGTGTGCTCACCACCTGCAGAGGGGTTCATAGGGTCGCTCACCACCTGCAGAGAGGTTCATAGGGTCTGGGTCTGGTGCACAGAGTAATGGGCAGTGCTGCCCCTTTGACCCAGCTGGAACAAGCGGGAGAAAATGGATGGACGGAAGGTGGAAAAGAGCATGCAGACAGACTAATAATGCAGGGTAATTCAAACATGTGTGAATGAAACAAAACTCAACTCCAGGTTTTTGAGTTTAAACAATGTTCTAACATTGCTAAAAGCTCTCAAAAGTCAATGTTATGTATTATAGGACCTTTAAGACTAAGAGATAACCAAGTCAACTGACCAAAAGCTGCCTTGTACAATCAATGGGGTAAAAATTCTAGTTAGTAGCACCTTGTACTGCTGCTCTGGCTAAAGCTAATTGAGATCACACTGCATTGTGGGTAGACTTTAATGCTCCTTCTTCTGCTCTTAAATATGAGTCCCAGGGAGATGAGATGTTGTAGATGCCCTGGTTCTGTGGGAGTTAGTGATGCATGCCACTGTCAGCATCACATTACACAGCTCAGTGAAAGACTGCAGGTGTAATGTCTAATAATGTACATTATTATTATTATTACAATACATTCAAGCAGAGGCTTCAGGGCACAAATAAAACGTTAGAAGCTTGAAATATGTCAAAATTCTTATGGCATCTTTTCATCCCAGGGTTATCATGTCTGCTTAATATTCATTTGTAAAGTTGATTCCGTTGCACCATAAAACTGAAAGGGGAAATAGGATCAAAGAAAATCTATCTATATGTGAACCCATAAAGAAAGATCTGGATTCACATTTTTCAACAATTTTTCTCAGCGTTTTGACTGGGAATTATTTTGTTTTCATGAAAAATTAAGGGTAAGGTGTGGAACCAATATATTAGTATAAGACCCTGATTAAAAGTGCACAGTGTAACTTTAAAACAACAATGAAAACCATGGGGACAAATCAAAATTTTTGTTAGTTTTTTTTAACTACAAGGGTTTTTGATGGAAGATTTCTTATACTGTGCAACATTCAGTACCCTTCACAGTAAAAGATACCTAGTGCACCAGTAAAGGTCCTATATGTGACTCTTTGAGCTTTAAGTCATGTTACAATGTTCTTTCCTCATCAAAAACATACCTGTGGTTGTGTTTTGTTTGAGTAACTCTTAATATTTGCCTGTTCCACCTTGAGATGTTATGAAGCAGTAGTTTTCAGTCATGTTTTACTTTGTGTTTAGTCTAGAGAATTCCAAGACTGAAATTATCCAAATGATTCTAGTGAAGGTGTATGAAGTTTAAAAACATAATGGAGCACTTTCTGTATTGCCATATGACATGTTTGGCTTGTTTTTTAGAGAATAACCCAGCCCAAATATGCAATGTTTGTGTGTTAAACATGTGCAAATGAGACAAAACACAACAAAAAAAAACCAACATTATAACATAGATCAGAACAGAGCGTAATGGGCCTTTTAATAATGCCCTATTAGCCACACAGATGGACGGTGAACGCATGAACTAGAAACAATGACCAAACTTAACCCGGGGTGTCATTCGCTGCAGATGGGCGAAGGTAAAATAAATTGAGTTCTTCCCGTAATAGTCTAACCATTACAGGTGTGAAATGTCAGTACAACCTGACACAGTCTCAAGCAACTTTGGCCAACTCTTTCACTGTGGTTAGCTATAGTAGTGCATTATTCACTTCTGCCCAGGCTGAAACAGGAAACCCACTCCCTCAAGTCTCTCAGTGACATTTTATAAAACTTGCAAAAGTGTCAAACTCATCTTATTTTGAGGACTGAGGATTGGCATTGGCCCCAAGAGGGAAAAATCATAGAGGGACCTTCACTGCTGATTCACCATTGGACAGACAGACAGGAGGCGACGCGTGAGGGGTTTAGAGCCGTCCACAAACTGTCCAAAACTGATGACATCTCCAAGTGTCCCTCAAATGTGAAATCATGACTCATCATTTCAATTTTATTTATGTCTCCATCAGATGATAAAAATGTGAATTGGAACTGATTATCAATTAAAGCTCGGCTCAGAATGTTCTTGTCAAGCAGTGTTACAGCCCCAGGCCTTCAGTTTGTATTTGTGTGTGTTTTTCTGGCCATTTTGTTCCTGCTGCCTGAGCCCTGGTCCCTGATTGGTGGAGCACCTCTTCACCTGGCCCCGCCTCCAGCCTCCTCCCCACTATTTAAGAAGATCGTCAGCACCTGTTCAGGGCTGCTGGTCTTTGTGGCCAGTCTGCCAATGTGTCTCGTTTATGTCAGTGACTTTGTCTTTGTGTTAGTGTGTGACTTTTGTGTGTTGAGACACTCGGTCTTGTTTTAGTTTGTTCTGTTTTGTGCCTTTTGATTTGGTCACTTGATTCTGTTTGTGGGTTTGTTGTTTTCTTTGGGACATTTGTGGTTTCTGTTTATTTTTGTGTCCCTTAGTTCATCACTCGTTTTGGGAACTCACGTGACCCGTAGCACAAAACTTGTTTTATGTTAAATCTGTTGTGTTGTTTCTTAACTTGGTTTAGTTATGGACATATTTTACCCTGTTTTGTTAAGTTAAACCTTTTACACACCTGTTAATTAAACCTTACTTATTTATTCCATTTTCCACCTTGGTGTTTTTTGTTACTTCCCTTACCCTAGCCGAGCTGGGTCGTAACAAGCAGTTTTCAAGTTTACAGCAAAATCTTACCATTTGTTTTGTAGAGATTGGCAATTTCAGGTCTGAAATTAATCAAGTGATCCGAGTGAAGGTGCATGGATTTAAAAAACAAAGTGGTGCACTTCCTGTATCACAACCATGACATCACAAGAGTGTTTTCTTTTTCAGAGGAGAACTCAAATATGTAGGGCTTGTTTGTTAAACATGTGTGAATTAAACAAAATACAACAACTTGGTTTTGTTAGACATATTTTACCCTGTTTTGTTAAGTTAAACCTTTTACACACCTGTTAATTAAACCTTACTTATTTATTCCATTTTCCACCTTGGTGTTTTTTGTTACTTCCCTTACCCTAGCCGAGCTGGGTCGTAACAAGCAGTTTTCAAGTTTACAGCAAAATCTTACCATTTGTTTTGTAGAGATTGGCAATTTCAGGTCTGAAATTAATCAAGTGATCCTAGTGAAGGTGCATGGATTTAAAAAACAAAGTGGTGCACTTCCTGTATCACAACCATGACATCACAAGAGTGTTTTCTTTTTGAGAGGAGAACTCAAATATGTAGGGCTTGTTTGTTAAACATGTGTGAATTAAACAAAATACAACTCTAGGTATGTTTGTGATGAGAAAACATAGCACAGATCAGAAAATAGCATACTGTTTTTGCTCTTTTAAGGAGGAAAACCTACATTTCTGTGCATGTTGTGTCCTTATCCAAAATATCTGAGGTTATAAATGGTTGTATTACATTCTACTGCATCTCTGTCTACCACAATGCTCCACAAATGCAGTGTGAGAAAGACTCTAATGAGGCCTTAGCAAAGCCCAGACAGAGATATGAGGCAGCTCCCGAGCTCCAGCAGAGGGCTACATCTCCGCTTTTATCCCTGAAAATCTGCACCAGCGCTCCCTGCTAATCCACGAACACGCCACAGATCAGAGCGTGAAGGGAA